>JAVJIF010033411.1:0-211336 GCA_038442645.1 Agave tequilana
ATGGGTTCAATGCCAATAGTACCCGTCCGATGGGGAAGGTCAAGCTCAAATGCCAGATTGGGGACCTAAGGTCAGAGGTGACATGCTATGTCATAGATGCTGACACCTCCTACAATCTACTGTGGGAAGACCCTAGATTCATCGCAATTCTATCGTTCCCTCTACTCTCCACCAAGTCATGAAATACATTGACGGGAATGGAAAGGTGCGAACGCTGATTGCCGAAAGGCATCAGTTCAAGGGAGTGGAGAATTATTTCACAGATTCCCTCCTGTATCAGGAATCTGTGGAAATATATGAAGTCCCGCAACCAGAGGAACCAGACTCTGGCAATGAAGCCGACACCGAGCTGGAGGAAGATGAGTGTGCATGGGAGCGAGATCCACCTGTGACGGGCATTAATAAGCCCGATGTTGATAATACCTCCGCCGACGATGTAGGCGGTTGGTACATTAATGAAGAATTAGATTTAGCGTATTTTTCTGTGTTTGCTTCTGATTTAGTGCCGTCAGACACTAGTACAGACGTGGATGACGATCTCTAGTCGGCAATGGGTGCTTTGACATCGTTGCATATACCAGTGAAATCGTCCTTTAAAACATGTCGAAATGTCGGCGATGCGCAACAATCAATATTCATGGTTCCAGCGAGAAGGAAGGGCCAAAGACCAATTCTCTTCGGACGAATTGAATCCGAACCAATGAATCATGAAGAATCAGAAAACGAGCAGGAACCCCCTCAATTCGGTCATTATGAGCCAAAGGCACTCAGAAGATGATGAAAAACATGGGGTATGACCTAACCAGTAGACCCGGGTTGAACTTCGGCAAAGGAAGGAGAACGCTACTTCGATCCTTTGTGCCGAAAGGAAAAGCACCCGATTATTATCATCAGACTCGCAGGGGGTTGGGCTATGTATCAACTCCGGCTCCATCAGCCTCTGATTCTCAAGAATCGTCAGGTCACGATTACTCTTCAGGCACGTCATCATGGGAGTCAGATGTCAGTGTCGGCAACATTTTCAGGGGACTTTCAGTGAACATGGTTTCAACAAGCCACCTGGAAGACGGAGATGAAAAAATGATCCAATCCGATACAGATCCTTGGATCAAACATTTAAATACTCTTTGGGATACCCGCTTTGAGCAGCGCGAGCCACCCACAGAAGACAAGATTGTTCAGATCAATCTGGGGGATGAGGCTAATCCTAAGCCATCTTCATAAGCGACGGCCTGTCACCGTCAGAGAAAAAGGATCTAATATCTCTTGTTCAAGAGTATAAAGATGTCTTCGCTTGGAATTACGAAGACATGCCTGGACTTGATCCTCAAGTGGCTATGCACCGCCTCAACATCAATCCGGACATAAAGCCTGTCAAACAACAGCAGCAACGGTTCCGTCCAGAGATAATGGAGGCGATTCAATCAGAAGTCAAAAAGCTTATAGATTCTGGCTTCATCAGGGAAGAGCAACATCCCGATTGGGTAGCCAACATCGTCCCCGTTGCTAAGAAAAACGAAAAGATCCGGATCTGCATCGACTTCCGTGATCTAAACGAGGCTTGTCCCAAAGACGAATTCCCACTGCCAATCACAGATGTTATGATTGATAATACTTGTGGATTCGAATGAATGTCCATCATTGACGGGTTCTCAGGATATAATCAAATCAAAATGTATCCTGACGACGAAAAGCATACCTCTTTCAGGACACCACTGGGGGTATACTGCTATACCGTCATGCCCTTCGGACTGAAGAATACGGGGGCAACATATCAAAGGGCCATGAACGCCATTTTCCACCGGCAAATGCGCAGAACGGTGGAATGTTATGTTGATGATATTGCGGTGAAAAGTCGCGCTAAAGGTGATCACATAACTGATCTAAAAGTTGTCTTCGACATCATGCGGGTCCATCAGTTGAAGATGAACCCTACCAAATCCTTCTTGGGGGTGGCCAGCGGCAAGTTCCTAGGGTTTGTAGTGACTTCTACAGGAATTCATTTAGATCCGGAAAAGATTCGCGCTATCCAGGAGATGCAACCTCCGAGGAATCTCAGGGAACTCAGAGGATTGCAAGAACGATTGGCATACATCCGCAGGTTTATCTCAAATCTCTCCGGAAGATGCCAACCCTTCGCTAAGCTGATGAAGAAGGGTGTTTCGTTCATTTGGGATGACGCTTGCCAACAAGCATTCGAGGAAATCAAGCACTACCTCACCCAACCACCAGTCCTTGCAGCCCCGATATTCGAAAAACCTTTCCTGGTATATGTTCGAGCAATGGATCATTCTTTGGGAGCTCTACTAGCCCAGAATGATGATCAAGGAAGAGAAAAAACGATCTACTATCTGAGTAGAACAATGATTGGAGCCGAACATCGGTATAATCCAATCGAGAAGGAGTGTTTGGCATTAGTGTTCGCCATTCAGAAAATGCGACACTATCTGGTAGGCCAAACCATAAACGTCATATCAAAAGTCAACCCCTGAGGTTACTTATGACTAAGCCTTCATCATTGAACGGCCAGCTGGCAAAATGGGCCATATTGCTATCCCAGTATGAGATGCACTTTTTACCACAAAAAGCCATTAAAGGACAAGCGGTGGCGGATTTCCTGGCTGAGCATCCAGATCCGAGGGGTAACCAAATTTTACGACGATCTCCCAGATGAGGTCGCTGAAGCCTGCCAGACCCAGACATCCTTTGAAAGGCAGGTATGGTAACTTTTCTTTGATGGTGCATCAAGAACAAGCCCAAAAGGACACCTAATAGCAGGAGTAGGAGTAGTACTCGTCTCCCCACAGAACTATGTGATTCCTCGGGCTGTCTCGCTAACTGAGCCTTGCTCCAACAATGTGGCGGAGTACAACGCTCTTTTGATTGGGATGCAATTCGCCGATGAGATTGGCGTTAAAAATCTCGAGGCATACGACGACTCTAAACTCATCGTCAGCCAAGTTCGGGGGAGTACGAAGTTAGACATGAGGACCTAGTACCCTACTACAACGCAACTATCCACATGGCCGAGAGGTTTACAAACTTCTACATCGATCATGTACCGCGCAGGCAAAATGCGCATGCAGATGCACTCACATCCCTCGCAGCCTCCTTAGCTCTTCCAACTGGAGCAATGGAGAAGATATTCGTCTACAGTCACGACCTGTATTGCCGAGAATTGCTCTCAAGAACTATCAGGAGCCAAAGGGAGATTCTCAAAGCAAAGAAACGCTGGAATTGTCGACCGGTCCAGAGCTTAGAGATTGGCGATTCCCCTATATTGATTATGTCTTATACGGCATCTTATACGGCATCTTGCTTGAGGACACCAAGGAAGCGGCTGCCATTCGAAGGAAAGCCCCTAAATTCTACTATAATGCGATTACACAAACACTGTATCGTCGATCGCATGACGGGATCTTGCTTCGCTGCCTATCACAAAAGGAGGCATAGGAGGTATTGAAAGAAGCCCATGACGGTATGTGTGGAGCCCATCAACCTGGTCCAAAACTTGCATACCGACTCCAAAGGTTGGGATATTATTGGCCCAAGATGATTGTCGACGCCATCACCTATGCCAAAAGATGTCACGCCTGCCAAGTACATGGCGATTTCATCCATCAAGCACCAGGCTACCTTCACTCCACGACTTCTACTTGGCCATTTGAAATGTGGGGGATGGATGTGGTTGGCCCTATCAGCCCACCGTCATCAAAAGGACATCGATTTATTTTGACAATAACGATTATTTCTCCAAATGGGCTGAGGCCGTTCCTTTGAAGGAGGTGAAGTCATCTGATGTGATCAAGTTCGTGAAACATCACGTCATTTATCATTTTGGGGTACCTCGGCGAATTGTCCACGACAACGGACCCCAGTTCATCAGCCAGGCTTTCCAGAGATTCTGCGCCAAGTTCAGAATCCAGAGTGTGTCCTCAACGGCATACTACCCCACCGCTAATGGCCTCGCAGAAGCTTTCAACAAAACCATTGGCAAGCTTCTCAAGAAATTCGTCTCGAAAAGTCAACGTGATTGGGACGACAAGCTGGGTGAATGTTTATGGGCTTACCGCACAACTGTGCGAACCCCGACTAAAGCTACACCATTTTCTTTGGTATATGGGTGTGAAGCCGTGCTTCCACTGAAAATCCAAATTCCATCTCTACGCGTCGCCTTGACAACGGAGATGACGACAAAGGAGAAACACCGACAGCGACTCCAGGAATTGGAAGCCCTGAATGACAAACGTCTGCAGGCCCAACAACAAATCGAGCTTTACCAAGCTCGAATTACCAGAGCCTTCAACAAGAAAGTCAAAATGCAAACTTTCAAGAAAGGCGACCTTGTCTTAGCCGTCAGAAGACCCATGGTGATGACGCACAAGACAAAAGAAAAATTCCAACCCAAATGAGAAAGACCATTTGTAGTAGAGTCAGTCTACTCAAATGGATCGTATCGCCTCATAACTTCAAATGGCGATACACTCATGATGACAATCAATGGCAGATTCTTGAAGAAGTACTATCCTTAATAGTACTCCTCCTCCGATCAAGTTCAAAATTACACCTCTGATCAGAACAAGAAGAGCTTCTTCATTAATATCCGACGCCTCCGACGGCTAAAGATAGAGGAAAATGTTGGCCTTTAAGCCCAACATAAGTCTTCGACAACTCATCCTGCTGAGGGGAAAAGCATGGCTAGCCCAACTCAAACGGTAGTTGGTAAAGGCGTATCAAACCCGTTGACAGCTGAGGATTTGCTAAAAATCCTAAGGGACATGTTCCCCTTTGATCCGACGCCTCCAATGGCTAAGGATAGAGGAAAATGTTGGCCTTTAAGCCAACATAAGTCTTCGATAACTCATCATGCTGAGGGGAATAGCATGGCTAGCCCAACTCAAACGGTAGTTGGTAAAGGCACCTCAAATCCGTTGATAGCTGAGGGTTTGCTAAAAATCCTAAGTGGACTCGACTACACTCTCCCCTCCAAAATCCCCTTACCAATTCTCATCCATAGAATGGTAGGTCTACGAAATACAGTCGTTGCCAAGTTAACACTATACCTCTTGTACTTCAAACTCCACTTATCAATTCTCATATAGAATGGCAAGCCTTCGAAATTGCTCATATCGCAAATCCAAATTTGTCAAGTTAACACTATACCTCTGACATTTTTAAACTCCACTTGTCAATTCTCATCAATGGAATGAATGGTCCTCAAACTGCTCATATCGCAAACCAATTTCTGTCAAGTTAATATCACACCTCTGACAAATTACTGTTAAGTTAACACTATACTTCTAAACAGTACATCGAGTTTCTGTCAAGTTAATATTACACCTCTGACAGTCACCTTCCTTCAGACTTCCATATCGAAGCTGAAATGAACGATGCTAAGTTTAACACTACACCTCTAGCATCCAGGTCATCGCCAAGTTCAACAATACACTTATGGCCATGACTTTTCCTCTGACTTCCTTGTCAAAGTCGAGATAACTAATGCCAAGTTCAAAATTACACCTCTAGAATTACCTCATTGTCAAGTTAAACATTACACCTATGACAATGACACTTTCAGTTTTCCCAAATGAAAGCTGAAATGCTTCTGAGTCAAGTTAATATCACACCTCTGATTCACATTCTTGTCAAGTTAACATCACACTTATGACAAGACAACTTTCAACCCGTTAAGTTAATATCACACCTCTAACGGTAAAAACTTTCCTAGATCCCCGCGAATCTAGCCTCACTTGTTATTCTCCTCGACAGAACAACAAGTCTACAAAAAAAAAACATTGTTAGGTTAACATTACACCATTAGCAGTGTTTTCATTAACTCCCCAGCTGATCTTAATCAAGTTAATCCTAGACCTCTGATAAAAGTTCATCTTCCCGAGGGTACCAATTCAACCTGTCACTTTCTTTTTATAAAGTGGCAGGCCCACCAAAATTATCTTATCTCTGTCAAGTTAATATCACACCTCTAACAGCATGTGGGGTTCCTCAGATAGGATCTTTTCTCCACAAAATCTGACTTGTTAAAATTTTCATCATGATTTTGACAAGCCAAAGATTCTTTACTTCTCTGCGTCTGACTAAAAAGAGACAAAAGAGTTCAAGACAATAGAAGAGACAAAAGAAAAGTGTCACTTTTATTTATATCCAGGCATATGAAAGTAATACAAAACGCTCTCTTGTACAATGCGATTGAGTGTTACAATTGAGGAGTACACAAAGAAGTCCCTCTCCCTCTCAGAGGTTGCACTCACTCCTCAAAGCTGCGTTTGATTCCAAGTACAAGATGTTTGGAAGGGCGCCAGAATATGATTAAACACTGTGGCGACGATCGGAGCTGATTGCACTATGATGCATGACGTAAGCATCGAAATAGCCCTCATTGATGAAGAGCAATGGTGTTCTTGAGGTCTGATGGCAGCAGAATCCTCCGATCCTGCTGGACCATCCGAAGTGGGGGTGCGATCCTTCGTTGATGAACATCTCTTCCGCCAGAAGATCGTCCAATGAGCATAGAGTTCCCTCGATGTCACTTCTGGGGTAAGAGAGGAGGTTTTAAGACCTCACAGGGGATGCCACCCACCACTATATCCACCGCTACCCCTGCCGCCATCCTTACTCTGACCATGCCATGCCAAGAAGCATGACTGGTGCGTCGAATTCAAAGAGATCTTGGCGAGGGTTCGGTCCCCATCTCCTGAAGACAGGAGTCATGACTTCTTCTCCTGTGGTCGACCATCGACCAAGTTCGCTGGCCGATATATTCTCCCAAGGGCCAGCGAACATGAAAAAGGATGATCAAGCCTACCTGCAAGAAGCAACAAAATCAGAAGATCTGAAGCTTAGTATACTTTAAAAACTAAGTGACAGACACAGTTATTGCTGAAATCGCCAGACGCAGGAATGATCCGCGCAGCGAGCATCTGCGGCGACAGAAACAGACGCGGTCAAAATTGTGATATACACAGAATTCAGACGCAGTCTCATTTGACATCCGCGCTTAAAGGACGAGATGTGAAGAGAATCAGACGCGATAATTGCCATCTCCCTGTGGATGAACAGGGGTTGCAAGACTCAGGCCTGAGACCTCCAGTCTGAATTGAGATTCTCCTAAGTTGACAGCCTCAAGACGCGAGCTCCATATGCAGAGCCTGCGGCCAGGTGTCTAAATCTGCTATACTGGCGTCCAGAGAAGTTTAAGTCGATGGCGCAAATTCCAGAAAAGGAATGCACCAACTAAGACTTCATCCAGATGATAATATCTCTTTAAGAGATATCAAAATTCAAACCTGACCGGGTTAAAAATGTCATGGCAAACCAAGAAGGCGTACCCGCGAGGCCTCTACTAAGAGTTGAACTCTCTGCATCGAAGCGCGGACATAAAAGGTGCTTAAGGAGACGGCTTCTGTTATTGAAATCACTTGACAGTAGTAATCTTCTGAAGAGACCAAACAGAAGCATGAAAGCTCTGGGTCATCTTCATCCATGGAGGCAAGCCCCTGGTAAAGTCCTTGAAGGGAGAAGATGGAGCCCCTCAGTGCACTCGCTGTCAAAAGAAAACAGTCCAAGTATGGGACTGCTAAAGGAAGGGAGTAAGCCCTATTTATAGGCAGCCCATGATAACCATAATTAATGGTTCATCAATTAGAACCATCGGCCTTAATGACCGCACGACTGTCAAAGCCCAATGGAAGGCTGACGCGTGGATCGTCGCTTCGGGAAACATCGAAGACGCTGGTCTCCAACCGCCAGTGCCGGTTTGGCATTAAAAGGCATTAACGCCTAAGCCCAATGAAGAACCGACGCGTGGACAACCGCTTCGGGAAACAACAGGACGATGCGGGTTCCCAATCGTCAACGAAGACTTGACGTTTGAAAATCTCATAGGATCTTTATGTCAGGCTACACTTAACGCCTGGGAAGTTGCACCAAACGCAGATGTGAGAGCTGCGTCCAGAGGCTCGCGCCTCTTTTTTAAAAAGTGGCGTTCTCCTTCATTCCAAGTTAGAAGACCCTTCGCGTCTTTTGGATGACTCAAAGTTGCTCCGCGTCTCTCGGACAACTCAAGGTTGCGTCCATCAACAAAAGGGACTCATTCTGGGGGTCTCAGTGGGAAAGCACATAAAGCTGCGTCCCGAAACTTACATCTTCAGCAGAGAAGGCCTATCACCTTCACAAGTGCTGCGTCTACATAAATGATGATGGGTCTTGCACCGAGTCTCAGCGTCGCGTCCCTGACTGCGTCAATTTTAAGGGGCGTAAGACCACATTCTTAAGGTATCCTGAACTCTGCGTCTGGATAAAGTTAAGGATAGCGGCCAGTTAATCACACTCAAAGCGGCGTCCTTCGCGTCCGCTTGAACCGCGTCTTCACTGGCAGGTCGGAATCGCGTGCCGCAGAGCACGTCTCTTTTCATGAATCGACTGCGTTTCATCAAAAGGACTTAGTTTTACCTAAGTTCAGTATTCACAGTCAGTAAGGAAGCACAACCAAAAACTATGATTGAGAGGTTGGATTCATCTACAGCGAGGCAATGAAGGTGGAACGAAAATTTTAACAACTTTTATTATTCAAAAAAATGATAAAAGTAGATACAAACACTCTTGGTAAAAAGAGTGCCATTTCCTTTACAAAAAAAAGAAGGCTAAAAGTCCTGATTCGCCAAAGAACAGATTTGTTCTCTAAGGCGATGTATCTCATGTTGACGCGCCTTCTCAGCTTCTATGAGGGCCTGGGCCCGTAGCTCCTCCTCGGATAAAAATCTCTTCGCAGTCAGCTGCACCCGTAGGGATTCCAGCTCGGAGGAATTAACAGAGAGATTTTCCTCAACTTGCGCCTTGGCAGCTTCTAATTCTGCTAGCCTCTTTTCAGAATTGGCCAACTTCTGTTCATTATAGCAATCAAGGCCTCAGCTCTGGCTATAGCTCGAGCGTCGAGGATAACCTGCTTCGCAGCCTGCGTGACCATCTCGGACTCCTTTGACTCGCCAGTTAGCTTTCGATGGTCAGCCTGGAAACATTGGAGAAGACGGGTCCTTTCAGCTATCCTTTCTTCCATCTCCCTTCGCTCTTGCTCTTGAGCAGCAAGGAGCCTGGTCAGAGTTTCCTGTGCCTCGTGAAATGAGCCGGCATTCTCCAGGGATCGAAGCTCTCTCAAGTTATGTCCCAACTGCTCCACCAGCAGCAGACATGCCTTGGCTGGTGAAGGGCCTCCGGCTAAATTGATGTTCTCAACCAGATTTTCAAGAAACATCCGGGCGAATTTGAAGGAGCTATTCCCAGATAGGATGAGATCAATACATGATCGCATGGAGGCAAAGAACGGCTGCACCACTTGGCGCGCCAGCTCCCCCATGGTATCACCGCCTGGGAAGAATTCCGCTGAAGTGCTCCCCGATCCCCTTTCCATCACGGGGCGAGGGACGTAAACCGATTCTTCCAGTATAGGAATCGGGCTAACGACAGGTGCGGCAGAAGCAAGGTGACCCCCGGCGCTTCTAGGGCTACTGCATCTGTAGAAACCTCCACAGCGGATGAAGTAACAGCAAGCCCTACCTCTTCAGGATCCTTAGCCGAGGTTTGAGCTGTGCGGCTTCCGGGTGAACACTGACCGCCAAATCTTCTACCTGAGCTTCCTCGGTACTCTCTGCAAATTACCAGAATATCAGCTACGACAGTAAAAGGAAAATCTTCAAAATATCAATATTTCCTTACCTGGCTGAGGGCCCAAAGATGGCGAGTTCTTGGGCGAATCCTGCAGAGTGGAGGTCTCCCTGACTTCGATGGTGGCCCTCTCTTGAGGCATCCCAGTAATAGGAGCCTCAACTCTCTCCTGCTGGGCCAGCTCCTGTATTATCTCCTCAATCTGGGAGGAAGTGGCAGCCTCGCTAACCACGACCAACCCTGCAATATGAAGCCAAATGAAAAATAAAATGTCAAAATCTTTTCCTAGTTAAAAGGATAAGTTAGGCGAAAAGAGTACCTTCAGCAGCTTTAGCAGGAATGACTACCGCTGGTGGTGACGCTGTCATCGGCTCACACCCATATATTTCCTCCTCCGAGATATGTGAGAATTTACTCGGATCAGGAGGAGCTGGTTCATCGCCAAAGTCGACCTCATCGCCTGAATCATACCCTTCTTCTTCAGATGAAGAAGACGATAGTGCAACGCGAGAAGCCTCGGCAACCGGGGCCTTGCCACCAAATACCCCAGTGGTAGGGCTGGGGTCAACTACCCGAGGACTGGGGATTAGTACAGTAGGGGACCCAGGCTGTTGTGCCTCATCCCTCGTCTCATGAGCTGAGGAAGACCCAGGCTGAGTTGAGACCCCTGGAATCTCAACATCACCTCCGCTCATTATGTCGACTTCAAGCTGCTCAGCCTCGTCAGCGGCGGTGGGTTTGTCAGCGAACTCCCCTTCCTCTAAACTCCTGGGGCCCCTGCTATGCAACCCACGGGTACGGACTAAGGAGGAGTCATCCTCATCTTCCGTTTCTTCCCTCTGTTCCTCAACACCAGAAGGGATGTCTTCGGACGGAGAAGCTGCGGCTGCCAAGTCTCTCCGGACCTTCTTGGGGGTAGGCTCAATAGTGAAAGTAGAGCCTTGAGGACGCTTACGCGCCACCTGTCGACCCTTTGCCGCTCGCGGCTCCTCCCTTGATACCCTTCTGGTCTCCTTCAGAGCCTTCCGATACTCCTCAACGCCTCGTGAGCGTTTGTGGACCCCAACTTTGCTTCGTAAGATGCATTGATGCTCTCGATGCATGAGTACTCCGGAGCAAAGTTAGGCGTTTGGTTGGCCTGGAAGTACTAGGTACAGAAGCAAAGGCTTGTACAGCCTTTCGGTTCCTTGGGGGCCAGACGAAAAAGCATTTCTGTCCCTCCGGTCACACTGTAATACCAAGCCCGAGCACCTTCAAACAAGTTCCCACTGAAGGCGAGTCGAGCATTGGGGTTACCGACATACAATTGATCATAGCCGAACTGTCGGGTGAAGCGATTTGGCATGTACGGCTCGATCGTGCACGAATTCCCTTGTCGGAAAAGCACATACCCAGGCCGAATATTGACCAACCACCAGAAGGCTCTCGATGACAACCTTGTGAAGTTATCTGGGCCCACGAAGTCAGCAAGTTTATCCCCGAAAGATGCACCAGGAATCTCGGGAAAGCAGCGATTGAGCTGGTAGTTCGAAGCAGCTAGAATGCACTTCCGAACGAAATACATATAAGTATTACACCAGCTTGAACCCTCCAACCGCTGTACGAAGGGGTAAACCCTTCACTCCAAGACACCGGCGTCGTCAGGGAGGGACAGTGCATAACGTACCAAGCCATTAGGTACGTGTAGGGAAGTTCAACCCGAGGGTTGGGACGTTTACCGTCGGCCTCCCCTCTGAGTCAAAAATCAGCTCACCCTGGGAGTCGACAACCTTCTCTACCCTGCACAGACTCTGGGTTAAGGCCCGCAACCCGCTTTGAATACCGGCCGCCATGGCCGGGAGGAGGGCTATGAGCCTACCATAAGCCAGGAGCACCGCCGGGTACACTACGTCAGCAACAATCACTTCATGTGACAGTGTCGGCACCACACAGCGCTTCAACCACAACATTAAGAAGCCCGCCAGCAGTGCTCGATTGGAGATAGGGGTCCGGGCCTGATGATGGAACTTTCAAAAACTGTGTCAGGTTCGAAAGTATCCTCGTTCGACTCCGTGGTGTAGGAGTCTACGGAAGCCTGAATCCTATTGGCAATCTCCTCGTCAGAGCTGGGAGCCAGTCAGGTCACTGGATGGTCTTTCTGATTGACGCCCTTAAACAAGTAGCTTGCCCAAGACAGCAGCTTGACTCCCCTCGCCCTCCAAGAGGTTATCTGGCCGCAAATGTGGAAGTGACATAACACCTCCCAATAAGTCTCGTACACCCGAGGAGACTCTTTCTTCATAAGGTGAAGCTCCTCAGTGGTCGGGACGTATTCCTCATAGGGAGAGTCCCCCATTACCAGCCCCGAGACTTCGTACAACTCGTGCAGGGCAAGACCCATCTCTTCGACCGGAGTGAAGAATGTCCCCGTCAGAGGATTGTAACGCTCCAGGATCCCAAAGAAGTTTTGAGAACTTGGTGGAATACCGTACTGCACGGCCCTGACCGCCTGGTACAATTCCACATGCTCTAACAAGCCTCCAAGATCGGCAAGGACGAAGCTCACCATCTTACCCCAATACTTCTCAATGGAATGGATCCACCCGGGCGCACGGAAGTCGATGAAAATCACCCCCTACTTTCATGAATGCGTTGAGAAAGGTGGTGCCGAGTTTAGGAGTTTCTCCTACCGGGTGATCGGTCCTCAACAGCCCAGGAAATAGACCGAAAGCCTCCTTATCATGACCAGCATGATATACCCTTGGAGCCTAAATTGCCGAGAGTAACCTCAGGGACGGGTCGGGAAAGCTCCCATGTCATTTTTCGAGGGACGGACATGTGTTGGAGATAAGATAGTGGGTACATCCTCTCCATGTTCGGGAGAAAGAATCTTCTGTCCCTATCTGACGGAGCCATTTATAATCTCCGTCATGCAAAGAATAGCCGCCCTCGCTAATGTGGTCTCCAAAGAAGAAAGCAGGCTTCTCCATCAGAGCGCGAGCATTCGTTGTGAATGCCGCGTCAGTCATAAGCTCCCGAAAGGTTGCCGCGTCAACATTGGAGAGCCTCTCCCTTCGCTCCTTCGACTTGTCAGCAGTCACAGGAGCAGTCCTTTACAGCACAAAGGTTAAATCACGGTCAGCACCACCTATGTGCCCGAAGTGGCGCCTCTTGGAGAGTGGGCTGGAAGAGTGTTGCACTGCATAAGAAATGACACTTGATCAGAAGTCTAAACGAAAATGATTAAGTGTCTATAATTCAGACGCAGAAGAGATACTGGACGCAGAAATTGTCAAAATTCGCGTCCAGCCTGAGAATCCGCGTCCAGACATGAGGACCAGCATCTAGACCTGAGGACCATAAGGCCAGCAGGGAGTCTGCGTCTTCGAAATCCAAGACTTACGAAAAATATCTAAGTACTTGGACTCGGTACAAGATTCACAAAAAACCAGCGTCGGATACCACAGAACGCAAGAATCAAGTCCGCGTCCGAATCTTTCATAATTAGAAACATTCTAAGTGATTACTCCAGAACGCAAGGCTTACTGGCGCCATATGTTCAACAAACAAGTACATCCTCAAGCGAATAAAAGCGATAGGGTCATCAAACCCGCGCCTTGTTTGTTAACTCAAAGACCGCGTCTGGGAACCAAGCACGGTTTTGAATCCACGTTGGCGGTTCTCTTTCAAAGAAGGGATTTTTAGGGTTATAAGAACTCCATAAACCCCTCTAATAGCGAAGATCAAGCCTGATGGTGTTATACTTGAGATAGGGGCTTCCTGCATGGAGGAACCGCCTCTTTGGGCCTCAGTGACGACCGCCTTCGATGATGAAGCAGTTCGCTTGGCCTTGGGTGCCATTGCGAATCGAGAATCTAATGCTAGACGGAAGAGAAGAGAACAAAGGAGATCCTTTTTCTCAAAACCCTAACAGATGCAAGCGAAGATGAAAGAGAGATTGATAATGACTCTCTCAATGACTGTCGCCCTTTATAGGCACGGTGATTCGCAAAGATACGCGGCGCTTGGCTCGACGCCGAATCACCGCCTGACGCGTGGACAATGCATTTAATGCAGCGTGAAGTTCGCACGCCAAAAAGAAAGTGTCCCGTCGGCTCCACAGGACAGGTGGCAGTGAACTCATGGCATGGCACGAATTCGCACCCAACAGTCGCGCCCCTTCAATGGACGAATCCCTTAAGCTAGGCCATTGTTGCGTCCAATAAGTCGCGTCTTTACTCCAAAAAGATGTTTCTCTCTGAAAGTTCGCATCCTTCCAATCAGCCCAAGAATCACGTCTGAATAACAGTCGCGTTTTCATTCCAAAAGATGCAGCCCTATGAAAGTTGCAACTTTAAAATTGGCGTTCAGTCCTTGCTTCTGCAGAACAGTTCAACAGTACACTGGCACAAGCAGACGACCGTCCACTCCTGGTTTAAAAGTGCACCACGACAGGCTTAAAACAATCGGGGAGGTTTAGACTGTGCATCTAGACACTCAACACGATCAACTTTGGTGGATTCAAAGAGTTTCACAGTACACTCACGAAGATCATACTCCAGACAAGATCGAACCCGGAGCATTGACAGTCCAGTCACAAGGGTGAGCTCAGCTAGAGTCCAAAGTATTTCGAAATCCGTCCCACTTAACTGCGGAATGTCGAAAACTTTGGAGGGTTCTGTAGGCTGTCTAAAAATCACTAAAAGACAAGCCATTAAAAAGCAGAATTCCAAGTTCTAGACGCAAAGCTAATTTTGGCCGCGTCTCAGCCAACATAGCAGCATCAAGGCGCGAGGGTCGAAACCCGCGTCTCAGCCGCTCCAAGGCGCGAGGGTCGAAACCCGCGTCTCAGCCGCTCCAAGGCACGAGGGTCGAAACCCGCGTCTCAGCCGCTCCAAGGCGCGAGGGTCGAAACCCGCGTCTCAGCCGCTCCAGGGCGCGAGGGTCGAAACCCGCGTCTCAGCCGCTCCAGGTCGAAACTGATTAGGAAAAGATAGTGTGAAGTTTTTGCACAAGTATTATGTAAAAGAGGAAAGGTTTAGAGTCAACCTTTAGTGCTTGATCACTTCACAATGTAGTTAATATGATTGATGTATCCTTTCCAATCTCCGTTATAGCAATGGCTATACCGGGTCGATCCTCGAGGAGAGCTCACGATGGAAGTTTTGCGGTCCGTAGTGAAGAAAAGAAAACGAAGATTCTTCTTTGTATTTACACAAATGCAAGAAGCATGGAAAAGAAAATGAAAGAATTGGTGGATTTGTGCATAATGGAAAAGAAATCAAAAGAACTTTGGAAAGTGTATTGCTAAGAAAGAAAGCTATTGAAGAATTCTTTGAAGAAAACTTTAGATGAGAAAGGCCATGGCTAGCTAACTTTACCACTTCACTAACTTACTAAGCTCAATGGTGATGCTTGATTGCCTCATGTTGATTCATTGGCAATAGAGATTACTTTGCTTGTTTGTTCAAGTACTTTACCGTTTGGAAGATGAGTGTCCCTTTAGGTCTTAACTTGTAGCCTCATTGATTCATTGGCTCTCAAGATAGATTTTCAATAATGAACTCTAGGAGTGACACTCAATGGATGCTAAGGAAGAAGATACAACATTCATTAAACATTCAAGACATAACAACAAATTAGCTTGAAGTAAAGAAGTTGTTCTACAAGTAGCATATGTTTGGTGATCCATCTCCATGTTCCATCAAGGCTCTTGTTCTAGACAAGGCTCTAAATGAGGCACACATGAGTCATATGGAGTTTGAACAAGTATTTACCAAGTGAAAACAACTCTACTTCCTTGGAAAGCAAAAGAAACTCTAACAATGCAAGTATAGAAATTAGCAATCATCCAAAGAGGTAGAAGTTAGCTAGGTAAGTTGTTGCTAGCCATGTAAGAGAGATTTAGCTATCCATTGCACAAGAAACAAAACAACAATTCATGATGTAAAGCAATAGAAGTAAAGCAATAGAAATGCACTAGAAGTAAAACAAGAAAGTAAAGCAAAGTAAAGCAACGTACTAGAGATTGTAAAGAGAAGAATGAAGCTTTGATTAATCCTTGCTTACAAGTAATGTCACCTCCTTGCTTACAAGCTTTCAACAGCACTCTCTTTTCTCTCTTTGACAAAATCTCTAGGAGGAAGAAGAGGGAGACTAAAACCTAGAGAATACTAAACAAGACTTTCCCCTAATTTCTCCTCTTTCTTCTCTGTTTTTTTTTTTTGTGCAGGCCCTGGTGCTGTATTTATAGGCTCAGAGAGAAGGATCCAGAACCCAAAACAGTTGGCAAAATCTGGCGCCCAACGGCCCTATAACTGCCGCGCGCGCGCGCGGCAAGGCGCGGCCGTTTGGAAGCGTTGGCTAACAGCTTTCTGTTGTGAGTTTGTTACGAAGTTGTTAGCCACGTGGACCTTCTGGAATCTTGAGTTGGAGCGTAGAATTCTCCAGATCCTGGGCTCAAACTTGGGTTCTCTTTTGGGCTTTGAATTAATACCCTTTAATTATTGCTAATTAAAGAGATTTTGGGCCTTTTCTCATTTCAGATGTGGACCTGCAAAAATAGAGAGAAAAGGATTAAAAATTATGTTTTTATTTGCAATATGCATGGTATGGAAGCGGTAAAATATGCAAATATATGTAACAATCACACCCCCATACCTAGCTTTTGCTCGTCCTCGAGCAAAAAGAAAGAAAAAGAAAATCCTAACTAATTTATTACACCACTTTCGTAGGTGACACGATTGCACTGAGCATGTGCAACAAGCCGTTAAACCTCTAGGTTACCCTAGAGGAGGAGTGTTGTCTCCTGAGGGTTTTCAGTGGATTGCACCCACAAAATCCATAAAGAAAAATAAAAGGGTTAGTGAAAATTTTGATCCATGTTTTAAAGATTCTCCCTTAAGTTATAGGTTTCAGGTTACTCTAAACTTTTTATTCCTCTTATAAGCGTCTATTTGGAGTTTTGTTTTCAACTTAGGTTAAGATTTTAGGGAAAAGATCAAAAATCGGATATTGCATCCATCCTAGGATATATACATCTATAAATATGAAGGATCTTTCTTAGACTAAGTTCATTTATTTACTAATATATATAATATTTTTTCTTTTTTTTTTTTTTTTTTTATATACACAATTTTTATTTATTTACATTTCCTTAGCATCCTTAGGCTTTCTAGTTTACCCTTGTAGCGAGTCTCTTACCGATGACTCCCAAACCAGACGGTCTTAGGGCACCAGATGAGAAAACATCCCTCGGGTTCGATGACTCGAGTAAAAAAGGCCACGTAGGAATTTAAGGACTTAACCACCTTTAGGCGTGATTGGCAATGCTTCTTGAGGCATGACTAACCAGCTTAATTAGTGGCTAAGTATTTATTATTTATTTATATACATTTTTTTCTATATATTTATATATTTTTTTTATTATTATATATATATGTAAATAAAGTCACAAAGTCTTTGATTAATCCTTCAATATGTTTAATGTATATATCCTAAAGAAAGAATTAAAATCTAGTAATTTTTCTAATCCTTTATTACTTAACCTAAAAATCTAACAAAACTCCGCTTTTCGACTTATAATTCGAAATCTTAGTTTAGAGCTTCCTTAATCCCTAAAGTTAAGTTTGATTCTTTAGACATGGATCAAGAATTTCCTTTTTTTATTATTTTTTTCTTTTTTTTCCTAAAAGAAAATAAAATCTAACAAGAAAATAGAAAATTTACAAAGAAAGGTAAAATCTAAAAAAAATAAAAACCTAAAAAGAAACTGAAAATCCTAAAAATAAAAATAAAAAGCCTAAAAAAAAATGAAAAATCCTATGTTAGCATCTACCCCCCCATACCTATCTCATGCATTGTCCCCAATGTATGCAAGATAAGAATATGCATGAAAATAGGTAAAGGATAAAGATTATTCCCTTTGTCGTTTTGGACCAGCGGTGGTGCTCGGTCCAGCAGACTGCGATCGTCTCAATGCGGCCTCCATACTATCCAAACGAGAGGAATTCTCCTCTACCTTCTTCCTCAGACGAACTTGCCCCCTAAAGATCTTCTTCATGCCCTTCCAGACTGTGGACATGAAGGCTCGTGATTCCGTTGGGGGTTCCTACCTCCAGAAATGTGGCTCATCTATTTCCTCTAAGCTTTCCTCCGAAGAGGACTCCACAGGTATATCCTCAGGCTGGGCACTAGGTATCCAGAGGGCGTGTAAGCAACCAGTATATGAACTGGTGGGTCTCTCAGGGGTAACATACACTCGGTCAAAGGAGTCAAAAACAGCGTCTGGTATGAACTTCCTACACAGACGTGTAATCAAGACTGGATGGGAATGCTTGGCACCCCGAGTGCGGGAAAAATTGCTAAGTATGGCATTAAAGATGGCCCTGTTCAAACAGACTGTGTGTCTTCGAATCATTAAATCATGGATTATTTGTAACACCGGTCTGTTAAATGTTGTAGAATGATCAAGCCCAAAAATGTTGCGTTGGAGTCAGCGTCCAATGCAATGCACATTTCTAAAGGTAGTATTGGCTTTGAGCCCACGGTCCTGCTCTGTGCAGCGGACCCCATGATGGTCATGTAGTCTACTAGTGGCAAAGGGTCACTGTGATGGGGATGAATTGGGATATCAGTGATTTCAGCAATGAGTGGAATGGTGATAAAGATATCACCTAATGGCATGTGAACTACGAATTGGTGCGTGTTATGATTAACAGATGCGTGATCAAGTGTATTATAAAATGTGGTGACGAGTTCAGGACAATAATACGCATCATTTTCATTGTTATCATAAACCAAAGAATACCAATTCCATGCACGCAATTGATCAACAAAGATATGCCCATACCCCCCTTGATCATTCAAAATTTTGGAAAAATCTCTTTCCACAAACAAACTTGGGGCCATATATAACAGTGAAATTAAAGCAAGGAACCAAGGGACAAGAGATCAACCACCCTCGGAGATCGTGGGGGGAAATCAAATGGCAGGTGTGCAGAAGGCACCAGGAACAGATTCTGGAAGAATGGGTACTGGATCTGCCTCCAGAGGAAGAAATCAGTCGGCCAGGGAGTTTCAGGTGTGCCAGATGTGTCAGAAGGGCGGCGGAGCGGCGACAAAGTGCGGCAGATCAGAGAAATCTGAGGAAGCAGAAGATTTTCAGCGGCGGCTCGGGAAGAAAGGATTTAGATCTGAGGGGGACTTTTCGTTTGAGGGAGGAAGGGTAGGTGAAAAGAGTATTTATAAGAGGGAGATAAAAGGAGAATTCCAAATTTAGCCCTAGGTTAAAAGTGTATTTACAACCCTAGGAAAAGGAATATGAAAATGAATGGAATCCTAGGGAAGATAGAATCCTAGGAATTTTGAAAATCTTTTAAGCACAAAAAATCCCTCACTTTTCTTTTTTATTTTTTTAATATTTTTTTATATTATTATTTACAAAAGTGTAAAAGAAAATCATTTACAAGAGTGGTCCCAAAATGATATGCAGGGAAATTCTCGGGAAACTATACAGATGGAATGGTCACAGATAAACTGGGTCGCAAAGACCTAATTCATGAACTTCTTGTGACACGAATTCAGTGGTAAGGAATGGCTTTAAACGTTGACCGTTCACAGTGAATTTGTTACCATTATTTGGGTCAAGAATCTCGATCGCACCGTGTGAAAAGACTCTATGCACTATGTATGGTCCTGACCACCTGGTTCTCAACTTACCAGGAAAAAGGTGGAGTCGTGAATTGTACAACAGAACCTTTTGTCCTGAGACAAAAATTTTCCGGTGAATGGAATTATCATGAAAGAGCTTGGTTCTGTGTTTTGTGATTCGAGCATTGTCATATACCTCATTTCTTAGCTCTTCTAGCTCGGATATCTGCAACTTCCTTAAAGCACCGGCTTTATTCAAATCCAAGTTCAGCTGCTTTAAAGCCCACATGGCTCGGTGTTCTAATTCCACAGGCAAGTGACAAGGTTTTCCAAATACAACTCGATATGGAGACATACCGAGGACAGTCTTGTAAGCGGTCCTGTATGCCCATAAGGCATCAGTGAGTTTGATGGACCAATCCTTACGGTTCTGTCCAACGGTTTTCTCCAAGATGAGTTTTATTTGTCTATTCGTGACTTCTACTTGCCCGTTGGTTTGAGGATGGTATGCTGTGGATAATTTGTGAGAAATAGAATATTTGCGCATTAGGGCTTCAAAAGCCCGATTACAGAAATGACTCTCATTATCACTTATTATCGCACGGGGGGCTCCGAAGCGAGAGATGATATTCTCTCGTAAAAACTTGATAACAACTTGGTTGTCATTTGTCCTTGTTGGAATTGCTTCAGCCCATTTCGAAACATAATTTACAGCTACCAAAATGTATTAGTTACCATAGGACAGAGGAAAGGGTCCCATAAAATCGATGCCCCAGAGGTCAAAAATTTCGACTTCCAAGATGGGTGTAAGGGGCATCATGTCTCTCTGTGTAATTCTACCCGTCATTTGACACTTATCACATAGCTTGCAAAAAGTATATGCATCCTTAAAGAGAGTGGGCCAGTAGAATCCACTCGAAGCACTTTCTCAGCAGTTTTTCGTGGACCAAAATGTCCACCGCAAGCTAACTTGTGACAAAATGTCAAAACACTCTGATGTTCATCCTCAGGAAGGCACCTACGTATTATCTGGTCAGGACAATATTTGAATAAATACGGTTCATCCCAAAAGAAGAACCGCATTTGACGCATGAAACGGTGTTTTTCCTGACTTGACCAATGAGAAGGTATTTGCCTGGTAGCAAGGTAATTCACTATGTCAGCATACCAAGGCTCTCCACACATCACAAAAATGTGTTCGTCAGGGAAATCGTCATTAATCGGTATTCTCTCCTTTGGTGCATTTGGGATTCTAGACAAGTGATCAGCTACCACATTTTCAACGCCCTTTTTATCTTTAATCTCCAGATCAAACTCTTGCAAAAGAAGTATCCATCGAATAAGTCTTGCCTTAACATCCTTCTTTTGCATTAAATACTTTAGGGCGGAGTGATCAGTGAAAATAATCGTCCTGGACCCTAGCAGATATTGTCGAAATTTCTCCAACGCAAAGACAACCGCTAAAAATTCCTTTTCAGTAGTTGTATAATTGAGTTGAGCTTCATTCAGCGTTCTGCTAGCATAATAGATTACGTATTGCCTAGTATCAATACGCTGCCCTAGAACAGCGCCTATAGCAAAGTCAGAGGCATCACACATAATCTCAAAAGGCTTGGTCCAATCTGGTGCTGAAATGATCGGTGCTGAGACAAGTCTACTCTTAAGCTCCTTCCATGATTTTTGACATTCCTCATCAAATATAAAGGGTACATCCTTTCCTAAGAGATTTGTCAAAGGTCTTGCAATGTTGCTAAACCCTTGAATAAATCGTCTATAGAAGCCGGCGTGCCCTAAAAATGACCTAATGTCCTTTAAACATGTTGGTTCAGTGAGCTTCGTTATGACCTCCACTTTAGACTTGTCCACCTCAATTCCTATACGTGAAACCTTGTGCCCAAGAACGATTCCTTGCTTGACCATAAAGTGACACTTTTCCCAGTTAAGTGTCAAATTTTTCTCCATACAGCGTTGTAAAACCAGCTTCAAATGGTACAAGCATTGCTCAAAGGAATCCCCATAAATCGAAAAATCATCCATGAAAATTTCCAGAAATTTCTCCACCATGTCTGAAAAAAGGCTTAGCATGCAACGTTGAAACGTTGCGGAAGCATTGCATAGGCCGAAGGGCATCCTTCGGTATGCAAATGTTCCAAAAGGACAGGTGAAGGTAGTTTTGTCTTGGTCCTCGGGAGCGATCGGTATTTGATTATATCCTGAATATCCATCCAGGAAACAATAGTATTCATGTCCCGCCAATCTTTCAAGCATTTGATCAATGAATGGAAGAGGAAAGTGGTCTTTTCGTGTGGCAGTGTTCAACTTTCTGTAATCAATACAAACTCGAATCTTCGTTGGAAGACGTGTTTGTATCAATTCTTTATTCTCATTTTCCACCACAGTAAATCCAGCTTTCTTAGGCACAGCGTGAACTGGACTAACCCACTGACTATCAGATATGGGATAGATAATCCCATTGTCTAATAGCTTCAAGATCTCGTCTCTAACAGCTTCCTGCATTATTGGGTTCAGTCTACGCTGTGGATCTCGTTTTGGCTTGGCATCTTCCGTCAGATGAATCCTATGTTGAACTATGGAAGGACTAATCCCCTTAATATCAGCCATGGTCCAACCAATGGCTTCTCTATTTTTCTTTAACACAGTAAGAAGGTCATCTTCTTGTTGTTTAGTTAGATTGGATGCAATGATTACAGGAAAGGATTCCTTCTCATCCAAGTACTTGTACTTGAGATGGTCGGGAAGAACCTTAAGATCAGAAGAAGGGACAGGCTCTATCACTGGTTGTTCATGGTGCAAGGGAAGAATAGGGATGGAATTAGTGGTCCTTTCAACATTTGATTCAATAATCTGATCAAGGTTGAAGTCATCAGACTCCAACTCAAATTCCTCTTCAGACTCATACTCAACCTCCTCAACATGTTCACTAGTTAAACCCTCGATCAAGTTCACTTCGAAAGAATCATTGTCCAGATCCCTAGGCTGCTTCCCCAGATGGAAGACATTCACCTCCTTTGTCATATCTCCGAAAGTTAGCCGCATTGATCCATTTCTACAGTTGATGATCGCATTCGCGGTGGCTAAGAAAGGACGTCCGAGAATGACAGGTGTTTGTGCTCTGTGATTTTGTACGGGTTGTGTTTCTAGAACGACAAAGTCTACGGGGTAAATGAATTCCCTGACCCGTATTAAAACATCTGTAATCTCCCCCTTGGGAATCTTTACAGAGCAGTCAGCCAACTGTATCGTCATTTGGGTCGGGCGAAGGTTGCTTAACCCTAATTGCTGATACACGAAAAAGGGAAGAAGATTTATGCTCGCGCCCAAGTCAAGCAAAGCCCTATTTATGGTGGTCTGCCCTATGATGCAAGAAATGGTTGGGCTCAGGGATCGGACCATTGAGCAGTTCACTTATGTTGGAAGCCAAGAAGACTTTTTTAGAGACATTTGCTTTTCTCTTTTTGGTACACATTTCTTTTAGAAATTTGGTGTAGGATGGGACTTGTTGTATGGCATCAAGGAGAGGGACATT
The DNA here is from genome assembly GCA_038442645.1 of Agave tequilana. Taxonomy (NCBI): domain Eukaryota; kingdom Viridiplantae; phylum Streptophyta; class Magnoliopsida; order Asparagales; family Asparagaceae; genus Agave; species Agave tequilana. Next base: position 22,856 of record JAVJIF010033411.1, read on the forward strand.
GATTTGTACTTGGTTGAATATCTCTCTTATCTTCTCCATGTGAGCATTTATCTTATGATTTGTGAGCCTATTTGGGAAAGGTACAACAGGCTTGTATGTTTGCTCATCAACTTTTTCTTTCCTTTTGACTGGGAAGTGGATGGTTGTGTGCTTGATGAAGGATTGTCTTGAATCGGTTGGATTGGAACAGAAGGTGGTGGTCTTGACACAGATTTGGGAGGCTGATTTGAAACCTTATTATCTACATGCTTCCCAGATCTAAGGATTTGAATAGCTTGGCATTGGCTGGGCCTAAGTCTTCAACTTCGTGCAGGGGAAAGTGAGTTTGGGATTTGGCACAGGTTGGCTAGGTAGCATTCCTTTTTGTCGTTCATTCAGAGAGTTAGCCAACTGCCCTATCTGGATTTGCAATTTGTTCATGTCCTGCTGCTGATTGTTCATCATTGAAGCTTGGGTCTTAGATAAGGTCTCTATCATTTTCTCCAAATCAGAAAGTGTAATACCCCGTTTCCGGAATACGTACTTAGTTGCGTATTCAGCTTTTCGATCGTATTTTTCGATTTACTTCCCGTATTTGACCGATTTTAATTTCAAATATCATTTTCTAAAATATTAGATTTTATGAGAATTTCTGGAATTTTCTAGAATTTAAATGAATTTCTCCAAACCGGTGTCGACCAGTGCCGCTGATCGATTCCCGAATTTTTATCTTACAAACTGTTTAGAAATTCTAGAAGATTCTTTAGACATTTCTGCCTAGAATAATATCTCTTACTTAAATACTTTTTCTGAAAATTTTACGAATTTATGCAAATTCTGCCGGAGTCGGTAGAAGACTTCTTCCAGTATTTTTTATTTCACAAACAGTTAGGAATTTCTAGAAAGTCCTTTAGACTTTATTTCTTAGAATCGTATTCTTATCTATATACTTTTTCTGAGAATTTTATGAATTTATGAAAATTCTTTCGGAGTCGGTAGGTAACTGATTCCGGGATTTTTAGCTTTAAAACTATAAAATATTTCTTCAAATGGATTTCACTATAGGTCTTCATATATTATTATTGATTTTTGGTGAAAATTACGAGTCGTTCCGAGATACTTAAATTTCGGACGATTTCGGTATTTTCCGAAATGTTTTCCCGCATTCTTGACTTGAACCTAGGAATCCGTGTTTCCGGTATTTTCATTTTCCAAGACCAAGAAAATATCTTCATTTATCAATTCTTTTCCTTTTTCCTTTTCCCTATTTTCTTTTCCTTCCTTCACAACCACAAAATTCCATTTTTCCAAATTTCCATTTTCTTCCAAAATTCCATCTCCACACATTCTCACCAACCCCCCTCATTTAATACATCCCTCTCTCTCTTTCTCATGGCCGGCCACCATTGGCCAAGGGAGACACCTCATCTCCCCTATTTTGCACAAAACCCCTCTCAATTTCTTTATTTGCATTCCCTTATAAAAATCAAACCCTATAAAATCCTTTCCCTTACAATTCTTTTCTTTTTTCTTCACTTCACCAAGAATTAACCTTCACTCTTCCTCCTCCATCTCAAACCCTAATTCCAAAGAACACCTCAAGGTCTTCATCTTCTTCTCAAGCTACCACAACCCTTGGATTTGGATCGCATCTCTCTTCGTCGGAAGTATCGCCAAGGATCGAGTTGGTGATACCGTCGACTACGATCTCTTCCGAACTCGCATAGAACTTCGATTAACCGTTCGAGGTGAGTATTTTTACTCACCAAGACTCGTAAAGTTCCTTGTATACTTGTGTTGACAAATCATGTCCCCTTAAGTCATCAAAATCATATCTTTAGCTATCAAAAATAACCACCACAAAAATCTGTTTTTTGACCAAACAGCAGCAGATTTCAGAACTTCGGTCGACCGGCCCAAGGGGGGCAGTCGACCGATGTGCACAAACGTGCACAGTTTTGAGTAGGCGGTCGACCGGTTCACCAACCAGTCGACCGGTAGAAAACCTGGAGCTCACGGCCCTGTATCGGTTGACCGGCAGTCGACCGACAGGCGACCGGTAGTTATATCTCCGGTCGACCGGCAGTCGACCGGAAGTCGACCGACCAAACCTGGAGCTCACGCATTTTGTCCGGTCGACCGGCAGTCGACCGGCAGTCGACCGTCAACCTGTTTTTGGGCAAAAATTGTTGTTTCTTTTATGAATTGGATTTTACCCTTGCTTCACATATGATATACTATTCTTGTTCATGCTCTATGATTTGTACTACATGACATGTTACTTGATGGATCTCATTACTTGTTACTTCTTGACTTGTTATCATATATTCTCATTTTAGGACTTGTTAATTAATATATATGTCACCATCTTATCTTGCCATCACCTACACCAAGCATGATATATTCGACTTTTGTATAAAATAGACCAACTTATATCGGATCGGGGAAAACATGCGGATATCGATATGTGTTCGTGTTACAGTGGCTTTTAGGAATGTTGTGCAACTCATGTTCCGGTCTGACCTGTGGGCCTCCAGGGGACCGAGGGGAGTGCTTGCTCCCTCTATTACTGGTACCATCATGATAAGGGCATACATAAGTCCCTCCTGAATGGCCTAGCGGCTGGCTTCCGTCACCAAGCAACGGAACAATCCTGGACCGTTATCCCGGGCATGTACGGGGTCCACTGTAAACATAGTTCGTCGATACAACCGCTGATTTCCAATAACAACCTTGTTTTACTAGGATATGGATCTATGTGCCCTGGGACGCTGGGTCACATAGCTAGATATCACAGTAAGATAAGTAATAATAATAAGACGTTAACTGTAGATTTATTGTATTAGAACTTTGTCTCTTCATGCTTTTCATACTTGCTAGTTGATATTCCTTATATTGTTCCATCTTACTTATTCATGTATCTTAGCCACTTGGCTATAGTTGTTTATTGTTTATATGTCTTGATTCCTTGGATTTGCATATTCAGATTCTGAGGCTTAGACCGAAGTGGAACCGTCCACAGAGGATCGAGCCTATCTTAGTGAGCAGGCCGACTAGTCCCAGCCCCCCTCGTGCCAGACTCTTCCTTTTGACTCACGGGATCTCCATCCATCACGTGAGCATTTTGATGTATATATTGTATATTATTCTTTTTGGACTCGGTTATGATAAAGACACTTGTAAAGTGTAATAGTTTATCATATCTTGTATAACTTTGTATTAGTCTCTTGTAAGTTGGCATATGAATGTACCACGCTTTGTGTTGTACTCTGATTCTTGTTGTACTTTTATGCTTAGCGTATGTACGTGGGGGCATCTTCTGACCTACGTATATACGTCGCAGTGACGTCCCCGTATCCGTGGAATCGGGGCGTTACAGAAAGTCTCTTGTCTGAAGGATTTGGTGGTGGATGATGCTGATACTGGGGCTGAAAATTTGCTTGGTAAGGCACAGGATTTTGATATGACTGGAATCTTGGTGGACTTTGGTATGAATGGACATTTGGTGGGTTCTGGTGGTAAGTCGGTGGATGAGACTGAGCAGGGTATTGTTGTGGAAATGGTTATCTCGGCTGCTCAGGACCAGACTGACTCCAAGAAAAGTTTGGATGGTTTCTCCACCCCGGATTATATATCTTGGAGTAAGGATTGTAAGTGGGTCTGGTGTATGCGGCATTCGTACTCTCCTGAAACATTTGAGTTTGATATACTGGACACTCCTCAAACAGATGATTCAGATCATGGCAATAGGTACAACCCGGATTAACCACAGGTGATGGGTTGACCTGATTAATAGCAGAATTTTCCTTAGACTCTAGCAATTCAATCCTCTTCATTAATTGTGTTATTTTAGCTTCTGCAGCTATTGAGGATTCTATGGAGTGTAAACCTATTTTGGAAGTTGTGGGTGTGGGTTTCTCAGTACATGACTCCCACTGGACTGTCTTTTCAGCTAAAGCCTCAAAAAGATCCCAACCCTGATCTTCATCCTTCTTTAAGAATTCTCCTTAGCACATAGTTTCAAGGAGTGTCTTAGTCTGATAATCAAGCCCATCATAGATAATTTGGCACTGGCGCCATTTTTCTATACCGTGATGGGGACACAGGGCTATTAGGTCTTTAAAACGCTCAAAGTACTTCCAGAATGGTTCATTGGCTTCTTGTTTGAATTGCATTATATTTTTCCTCATAAGGGCTGTCTTATGGATAGGATAAAACTTTTTAAGAAAGACCTTAACAAAATCATCCCATGAAGAAATTGAGCTGACAGGGAGATTATAAAGCCACTTCTTAGCAATATCCTTAAGTGCGAAAGGTATAAACCTAAGTCTGACAGCGTCCTCGGTCAACTGGGAAATTCTCATCATAAGGCATACTTCTTCAAACTCTCGAATGAAGAAGTACGCATCCTCAGATTCTAGGCCATGGAATCGTGGAAGAGTGTTTATGAACTGCGGCTTTAACTCAAAGTTATTTATATTTGTGGTTGGGAGGAGAATGCACGATGGAAGTGATGTGCGGATCGGGTAGAACTTGTCTTGCAACGACACGTTGTTGGTCATGACTGGGATTGTGTCAAGTGGTGGTGTATGTGCTAGTGTAGAAATTCTCACAAGCCTAGCAGAATTCGGATCTCGATACCACTCTTGCATACAAAATTACACAATCAACGTGCACCGATCACACAGCGAAAAATGAAAAATAACAAACAAGAAAAAAGAAAAATCAATCCAAGCTATCTAGGGTTCCTGGACCTAGACGACTCCTAACTGATTAGATCGTCCACAGGAGGTTTAGTGTAGACTCTGACTATAAGCAAATCAGCCAGGGAAGGTCAAGGTTGGTGGAAGGTTTTCCGTCAGAGACGTTCCTTAATTAAGTAACCAGCAACCTTCGGGCTTTCGGCCCTCAATCCCTTTCCTAGACACTGATTTTATAAAAGTCAATTTCCAACACTTTTCCCCTTAGGATAATCTCCTAAGTGAGTCCGGATGTCCCTAGGGCCAGCGTCTAGCAGTTTTTATTTAGAAGCTTAGGATTGTGAGTGCTTGGGAAAATGATTTGTGGGCTAAGGAAAGGGTGATAAAATCCCCACCTTATCTTTTTTTATGGGTAATGCCCTTAGAATTGATTTGTGCAAGTGTACGATGTAAACAAACAAGGTTCACTCAAAGCGTAATTAAATCAAACAAAGAGTGAGTCCTAGTCAATATGCAATGCGTACGTACCTTGTCTCCAGCACTCTTCAACAGTAAAAGTAAAGGAATTGAAAGACACGTGCCTAGAGATGCAAATGTCTAAACAATTTTTTTAACTTTACAACAAATTTTTACTGTTGATTATTAGCAGATATAAGGTGAAGCATACAAGATTAATTATTGCAGCAGCTGTATTTTGCAGAGCAAGCAACCCTGCAGAAAGTTAGTCAGTAGTCAACTCCTCCTTGCCGCAATTCTGCGGCAAAAGCCGTGAATCTGTGGCAATTCAGAGGGCTTCTGGTTTCTGCTTTCGAGAGCAGAAGCCCAGAGCCACTTATATGTTTCTGCAATGCAAATTTTCCTATTTCTTCACCTGTAACCTGCAACAGAGAAGAAGATTCGTTTAGTTTCTCACTTGAAATCAAAAACCGTTGCTCTCCCCGGCAACGGCGCCAAAAATTGATTAGGAAAAGATAGTGTGAAGTTTTTGCACAAGTATTATGTAAAAGAGGAAAGGTTTAGAGTCAACCTTTAGTGCTTGATCACTTCACAATGTAGTTAATATGATTGATGTATCCTTTCCAATCTCCGTTATAGCAATGGCTATACCGGGTCGATCCTCGAGGAGAGCTCACGATGGAAGTTTTACGGTCCGTAGTGAAGAAAAGAAAACGAAGATTCTTCTTTGTATTTACACAAATGCAAGAAGCATGGAAAAGAAAATGAAAGAATTGGTGGATTTGTGCATAATGGAAAAGAAATCAAAAGAACTTTGGAAAGTGTATTGCTAAGAAAGAAAGCTATTGAAGAATTCTTTGAAGAAAACTTTAGATGAGAAAGGCCATGGCTAGCTAACTTTACCACTTCACTAACTTACTAAGCTCAATGGTGATGCTTGATTGCCTCATGTTGATTCATTGGCAATAGAGATTACTTTGCTTATTTGTTCAAGTACTTTACCGTTTGGAAGATGAGTGTCCCTTTAGGTCTTAACTTGTAGCCTCATTGATTCATTGGCTCTCAAGATAGATTTTCAATAATGAACTCTAGGAGTGACACTTAATGGATGCTAAGGAAGAAGATACAACATTCATTAAACATTCAAGACATAACAACAAATTAGCTTGAAGTAAAGAAGTTGTTCTACAAGTAGCATATGTTTGGTGATCCATCTCCATGCTCCATCAAGGCTCTTGTTCTAGACAAGGCTCTAAATGAGGCACACATGAGTCATATGGAGTTTGAACAAGTATTTACCAAGTGAAAACAACTCTACTTCCTTGGAAAGCAAAAGAAACTCTAACAATGCAAGTATAGAAATTAGCAATCATCCAAAGAGGTAGAAGTTAGCTAGGTAAGTTGTTAGCTAGCCATGTAAGAGAGATTTAGCTATCCATTGCACAAGAAACAAAACAACAATTCATGATGTAAAGCAATAGAAGTAAAGCAATAGAAATGTACTAGAAGTAAAACAAGAAAGTAAAGCAAAATAAAGCAACGTACTAGAGATTGTAAAGAGAAGAATGAAGCTTTGATTAATCCTTGCTTACAAGTAATGTCACCTCCTTGCTTACAAGCTTTCAACAGCACTCTCTTTTCTCTCTTGACAAAATCTCTAGGAGGAAGAAGAGGGAGACTAAAACCTAGAGAATACTAATACAAGACTTTCCCCTAATTTCTCCTCTTTCTTCTCTGTTTTTTTTTTGTGCAGGCCCTGGTGCTGTATTTATAGGCTCAGAGAGAAGGATCCAGAACCCAAAACAGTTGGCAAAATCTGGCGCCCAACGGCCCTGTAACTGCCGAGCGCGCGCGGCAAGGCGCGGCCGTTTGGAAGCCGTTGGCTAACAGCTTTCTGTTGTGAGTTTGTTACGAAGTTGTTAGCCACGTGAACCTTCTGGAATCTTGAGTTGGCGCGTAGAATTCTCCAGATCCTGGGCTCAAACTTGGGTTCTCTTTTGGGCTTTGAATTAATTCCCTTTAATTATTGCTAATTAAAGAGATTTTGGGCCTTTTCTCATTTCAGATGTGGACCTGCAAAAATAGAGAGAAAAGGATTAAAAATTATGTTTTTATTTGCAATATGCATGGTATGGAGGCGGTAAAATATGCAAATATGTGTAACAATCAGAAACCCGCGTCTCAGCCGCACCTAGGCGCGAGGGTCGAAACCCGCGTCTCAGCCGCTCCAAGGCGTGAGGGTCGAAACCCGCGTCTCAGCAGCTCCAAGGCGCGTGGGTTGACACCCGCGTCTCAGTTGTAACCGTCCCGGTTTTGGGGCCAATCACGGCCCACATAACGGGGAAGGTTAGCCCCCATTTTGAAGTATTTTTAGGAGGCACGTACGCCCCTGAAACCCCTATAAATAGCCCCATCGCTATGAAGAAGGGGTCAATTTTGACAGTGGGGATTTTGGGACGAATTGAAGAGAGGGGGGATACATCTTTCTTAGTCAGAAAATTCCTGAGAGAGAAGAGAGAGAGTTAAACTCTTCAGAGAACTTGCTGTGTTCAAGTTGTTCTTTGCCTACCTTCTCTTTGAGAGTTTTGGTAGACAAGAGCTGAGTTACTCCATCTACCATCCTAAAAGGAGATCCCTGGATGGTCACGACGGTCACCCGGTCAACGGAGAACAAGATTCACTCTCCACCGCCACTTGAAGAACCCAGCTTTAAACAAAGGGAGGATTCAAGACTCAACATCCTCCCTCCCTTGTAATCGGAAGACTGGTCTGTTATAATCTTCTATCCAATCAAAGGAATTTTACAATTTGATCCCCTCTTTTCCGACACATACACTATCCTAAATTTTCAGTTTTTCTTTGAATCACTTTTTTACTCCCATTTTTTTTTCAACTTAAAAATAAAAATACCAACACCAATCCTTATTTTTAAAATAACACATCAAAACACTTTCGCATTCCTCCTCGTGGACACGACCCGTTAGCCTTAAGCTACACGGTAATTCTCACTGCTTTTCTTGCAATCATCTGCCATCCTAGTTGTCATTGCAACCCATAAAGATGGGATCTGGATCTCCAGTGGGAGTACAGTTTCACATCCATACACCAAGAAAAACGGCATGGCTTTTGTCAGGGTTCTCACCGTTGTGCGGTGAGCCTATAAGCATTTGCCTAATTTATCGTTCCAGTCATGTTGACTTTTTGAGACAGATTTCTTGAGAAGCTTCCCAATAGTCTTATTGAAGGCTTTTACGAGGCCTTTAGCGGTTGGATAGTATGTCGTTGATGACACACTTTGGATTCTGAATTTATTACAGAACCTCTTAAATGCTTGGCTAACAAATTAGGACCCGTTATCGTGGACGATTTGTTGGGGCACACTAAAATGGTAGAGAACGTGATGCTTGATGAACTTAATCACATTTGGTGTCTTTATTACTTTCAAGGGGGACAGCTTCCGCCTATTTAGAGAAGTAATCCGTTATGGCCAAGATGAAGTGGTGTCCTCTGGATATTGGGGACTGATGGGTTCAATAACATCCATTCCCCACATCTCAAATGGCTATAAGGAGGATATTGGATGAAGATGTCTCAGTGCTTGATAGACAAAGTCGTCGTGGATCTGACTAACATGACACCGCTTAGCATAGGCGATGGCATCAGGGATCATCTTCTGCCACTAATAGCCAAGTTTTCTGAGCCGGTCTATGAGCTTGGGTCTGGGTTGGTGAGCTCCGCACATACCATCATGTACTTCTTTAAGCACTGCCTATGCCCTTCTATGTGAAACGCATCGGAGCAGGATTCTATCATACAATCGGCGATATAATGTCTGCATGATCGCATTGTAATAGAATCGATGAGTTTTTATTCGGATGGCAACTCCCTCTTTGGGGTCGGCAGGCAATATACCATACAAGACGAAGTCAATGTAAGATAATCGCCAATCCCCTAGGTTCGAGACTTGTTAAAGTCTTAAGAACCTCTTTGACTTGAAGGTCTTTTCTTAGAGTTCTACTACCTTCAAGGGCAAATTTGCAGCAGTACAAGTCGTGACTATAGAAGAGTACTCTCTCCATGGCTTCAGCTGGAAGGGCCAATGAAGCGGCGAGTGACGCAAGTGCATCTGTATGTGCATTTTGCTGCGCGGTACATGGTCAATGTAGAAGTTTTCAAACTTCTCTGCCATGATAATAGTCGCGTTGTGATAGGGCACCAAGTCTTCATGTCAGACTTCGTATTCCCCACGAACCTGATTGATGATGAGCTTTGAATCATCGTATGCTTTGAGATTTTTAACTCCAATCTCCTTCAGCAAGTTCAATCCAGATCAAAAGAGCGTTGTATTCTGAGACATTGTTGGAACATAGCTCTGTTAGCGAGAATGCACGAGGGATCACATAGTTATATGGAGATATAAGCACTACCCCCACACTTGCGATGATATTTCCTTCAGGATTCGTTCTTGATGCTCCGTCAAAGAAGAGTTGCCACACTTGTTCTTCCAAGGAGGTATTGATCAAGTTAACTTCTACGATCTCATCTAGGAGATTGTCATAAAGTTTTTACATTCCTGATACTTGATGATTGGCCAAAAAATCTGTCACAGCTTGCCCTTTGATCGCCTTTTGTGACCTGAATTGCATCTCATATTGTGAGAGCAGTACGGCCCATTTCGCTAATCTGTTGTTCAGTGAAGATGGACTTATCATGAGAAATCATAGGGGATTAACTCTAGAGATGACTTGAAAACATTACCCCATGAGGTAGTGCTGCATCTTCTGGACAGCAAAAACCAACGCTAAGCATTCCTTCTCGATTAGGTTGTTAATGATGCTCTACCCAAATCATCATTCTACTTAAATAGTAAATTGCATGTTCATACTTTTGGTCATTATTTTGAGGTAGTAAAGCTCCCAAGGAATGATCCACCACTTTAACATATAACATGAAAGGTTTTCGTGATACTGGAGCTACCAGAACGGGTGGATGTATGAGATACACTTTGATCTCCTCGAATGCTTCTTAGCAAGCATTGAATGAGACTCCCATCTTCATTAACTTGATGAAAAGTTGGCGGCACCCAGAGAGATTTGATATGAATCTCCTAATATATACCAATCATCTCAGTAGGCTTCTGAGTTCTTTGAGATTCCTCGAAGGTTGCATTTTTGGACGGCACGATCTTCTCCGGATCAAGGCGAATTCCTTTGGATGTAACAACAAATCCAAAAATTTCACCGTTGGCTACCCAAGGAAAGATTTAGTCGGGTTCATCCTCAATTGGTGAGCCCGCATGATGTCGAACACTCTCCTTAGGTCAGTTAGTTGATCGCCTTTTCATGGCTTTTCACGTGATATCGTCGATATAGCATTCTCCGGTCTTGCGTATATGCTTATGGAAGATTGCATTCACGGCGCGTTGATATGTCGCACCAGCATTCTTCAAGAAGAAAGGCATCACTGTGTAGCAGTAAACTTCTACAAACATCCTGAAGAATATATGCTTTTCAACTTCAGGGTACATCTTTATTTGATTATACCCTGAGAAGCCATCCATAAAAGACATCCTCTCAAAATCGCACATATTGTCGATCATGGCATCTATGATCGGGAGAGGGAATTCATCTTTAGGGCAGGCGACATTTAGATCACGATAGTCGATGCAAATCTGGTCTTTTCATTTTTCGTAGGAATGAGAATGATATTGGCCACCCAATCAGGATGTTGCTCTTTCCTGATGAAACTAGAGTCTTTAAGCTTTTTGACTTCTGATTTGATTGCTCCCATGATCTCAGATGGAACCGTCGTTGCTGTTATTTGATTGGTTTGATGTCTGGGTTATTATTGAGACGATGCATAGCAATCTGAGGGGTCGAGCCCGAGCATGTCTTCATAATTCAAAGCGACGGCATCTATATACTCTTGTATGAGTTATATTAGGTATTCTTTCTCAGAAGGTAACAAGCTCTCACTTATGCAGATGGGCTTGGGGTTAGCTTCATCTCAAAGATTTATTTGAGTCACTTTATCCTCAATTGGTGGTTCGCGTTGTTCAAAGCGTGTATCCCAAAGAGTATTTAAGTGTTTAATCCATGGATCAGAGTCTGACTGAATTAATTCTTCAGATTCAAAAGTATCTTCTCTGTCATCTTCAACATGGTTGGTTGATACCATGTTCACTAGGAGACTACCGAAGATATCACTGATGTTGACATCTGAGTCCCACGATGACGTTGCTGACGAGCTGTCAAGACAGACATCCTTTTCAGATTCGTAATCTGATAAGACTGGTGTAGATACATAATCGAGTCTCCTTTGGGTCTTGTGGTAGTAATCGGGGTCTTTACCTTTCGGTACAAATGAACAAAGTAGTGCTCATTTTTCTTTGCCAAAATTAAGGCCTAATTCCTTGGTGAAATCATACCCCATTCTTTCCATCATGTAACGTAACTTTTATCCATAATGGAAGAATTATGGAGACTCAGAATTACCCCCTGAGCTTTCGCAAGCAACGGGCTCTGTCTCGATTCGTACGAATAGAATTGGCTTTTGACCCTTTTGCTTAGTTAGTACTTCAAAGAAGCTATTGTAAGTGCATCCTATCTTTTCGCGTACCAAGAAGGATGCCTTTATTGGTGCACGCAATGATGTTAGAGCCTTCATTGCTAACCAAGGATTACTATCCATGTCAGTGCTAGTGTCTGATGGTACAGAATCTGAAGCAAATAAAGAAAAGTAAGTCAAATCTAAATCTTCATTAATGAACCACTCGCCTTCAACATTAGCGATGGTGTCGATATCAAGCTTATCAATGTTCATTATAAGAGAATTTATTTTCCATAGACACTCGTCTTCTTTTGGCTCTATATCTGCTTCGTTGCCAGAGTTGGATTCTTCTGTGTGTGGATTCTCATCACCCTCAAGAGAATCCTGATAAAGGAGGGAATCAGTAAAATAATTCTTGACTCCAATGTATTTCATTACTTGATGAAGAGTGGATGGGATAATGGCGTTGCGGTGAATCCAAAGTCGTTCCAGCAGTAGATTGTACGAGTTGTCAACATCAATGACATAACATGTCACCTCTGATTTCAGGTCCCTAGTTTGACAACTGAGCTTGATTTTCCCATCGGGCGTGTACCATTGGCGTTGAAGCCATAGATGGTTGTCTGAATGTCACTTAACCAGTGGGTGGGGATCCCCAAATGTTGCATGACCCTGCGGGGCATAATGCTCAACACGAATCCTGGATCAACCTGAATGTGGCTCACTTCAGATGATCCAATGCACCCTATGTAATACATGGGTCTGTCGTGTTTTCCTTTAACTTGCGTGTCTTCTGGGGTGAAGGTGATGCAGAAAAACTGCTTTGAGGTATGGTGGCAATAGCTGTCATCTTCCTCTTCACATGTAGCAGGATCTGGGTTATAAAAATCTCTACATCTGCTAACGCTTCTCTTAGAGTATCCCTTGTAGACTTGGAAAGCCTTAGGAGCTTATAGAGGGTGATTTGAGCAGGGATTTGGCTAGTTGAGCCAACTCATCAAATGGAAGGGAGCTGAAGGTCCCACACCACTTTTTGGAAGAGTGTTGACATATCGAAGCTCTTTCTGCTTTTTCACAGATGGCCTTGTGGACTGCTCGATTGCCACTTCAGTTGGCTATGGGGAGTTTGCTACCGACTTGCCATACTGTTTTACCTACCGCATGCCAGATCGAGTTTTTAATGTGGGAGGTGCACCCGTGTCAGCAACAAGGGCGGATTCCCGGTCTCCCGAACTCGTAAGAGAGGTGAAATCTTCCTCGGTTTCTCTTGTAGAGACGCTCACCACATTGCTTGAGGATGCTCTAGCTTTGTCTTTGGACTTCTTGAAAGTACAACTAGAGGGGGGTGAATAGGTGTACCGCTAATCTAATGAACTAAATGCGAAAATTACAACTTAATTGCAACTACACTTAATGCAACCAACGGGTGTAGCCGAATTCCCGGTGAAGGGCTCTGGACTAACTCCTCTTGATTCCTCTGAATAAGAGTTAAGGCTCTATATGAAGCTCTCGTGGTTAAGCACAAGTGAGGCACACACAAACAACACAAGCATATAAGTGATATGGCAATATGATGCAATGCTCAAAGTACAAGAGAGAGTTAGAGATAATGGATCAATCGCAAACACAAGTAATTTATTTCGAGGTTCGAGCCACTACTCTACGTCCCCGCCTTCACACAGAAGGATTTTCACTATCTCGTCCACACAGGGAACCTCCACTGAGGATTTGGGAAATACAATCACCGGGAGTACACAACTCCTCCCTCAACCGAATACAACCTCTCACAGAGGCTAGGCACAAAGCCACACAAACACCAACTCACACAAGAGGGGTAGGTACTTAGCCAATACAACATAATCACCTCACACTTGAGGGATTCCAACACAAAACTCCACCTCTCACTAGAGGGAGCTAATCACAATCTCCACCTCTCACTAGAGGGAGCCAACCACCACTCCAAAATCAACCTCTACACAAGAGGGATAACACAAGTAGGGAGGGTACAACACTTGGTGGTTTCCACAACCACAAACTATCTCTCTCTCACAAAAATAAAGATCCTAATAGATAAGATAGTATGTAAGCTCAAGTGTGAGAAATCAAGGTATTTGGAAATCAAATAGCAAAGAAAAATACATGAAAAAACACTTTGAATTTGATAGAAATGAAGAACAATACAAATATCCCAAATCTCTATTTTTCTTTGATTTTTTCAACCCTTGAAAACAAATGAAGATAGATCTTTTGGCTTAAAAACTCTTTTGAAAACTTGTGTTAAAACACTAGAGAATAGGTGAATTTTTGCTCTTGGAAAACTTAACAAAAACTGGCCTCAAATGGAGTTCTTATAGCCCCTTTAAAAAACTAGCCGTTGGCTGCTGTCAAGGCTAGAATTGGCCTTCCGGTCGACCGGCCAACGATCAAAAAAGTGATCGTCGACCCGCCCGGTCGACCGTGCAATCCAGAGAGCAGATTGCTCTCTGGCCGGTCGATCGCTCGGTCGACCATGCCTTGCTCACGGTCGACTGTCCGGTCGATCGCCCCCACCCGAGAGTGGGGCACTTGCAGTCGGTCGACCGCCCGGTCTACCGGCTCAAGTGGCTGGTCAGCGTGCACATCTTTTTGCACATCGATCGACCGGTCCGGTCGACCGACTCTGGGTCCGGTCGACCGGTCCGGTCGACCGCCAGAGCCTGGCAGGCAGCAATAAGGGACTTAAAACTTGGGTTTTTAATATCCTAAAAAATCTCATAAAATCTCTAAAAATTCACAAAAATAAGTTCAGTATAATACTTTGAAATCAAACGTGTGTGAAAAATTTCAACACATATTTCAAACTTTTTGAACCATTTTTGTGTTATGGAAATTTTGCCGAAAACCAAAATCCGTATTTTCCAAAACTTAGATTTTCCAAATGGAAATCCGATTTTTTCAAAACTCATCAAAATACAAAAACATGATACGAAACAACATTGAAGCATGTTGCATATGGATATAAGTCTAATATACATGAAAGATATATATATATATATATCATTGTTTTTGATATTAAATCCGAAATTATGTTTTGTTAAAACGCAAACTCCAAACATATGAATAGGCATATCAAAATAAGTTTGTCTAAGATATGAAGCATACATGTATATAGAACAAATCTAATATACATTAAATCATGTAAACTTGTTTTAAATCTATCTATTCATGAAAACCAAGATCGGTTAAATCAAAAACCGAAAACAATGTGTGTGTTGTGAACTTGAGCATATCACACTATTTAGTCTTTACAAATGGATCTAAAAATAAAAACTAAACTAAGTACCAAAGTCTTCTTGACGAACTCTGTCTTCAAGTCGACTCGATCCAAACCGTGATCCACCGAGCTTGACTCCAACGAGTGTTAGGTATGAACTTTGTCGCTCGGGCTCTTGAATCACCATGTGAGAAGCTCCAAAACACCTTTTTTGAAGCTAATCACCTACTAATATCTCGGTAAAGTATCTGAAACTAACATCACAAGATTATTAGTAAACATAACTACATAAGTTAATCATCATCAAAACTAGAGTGGAAGGCCTCTGGGCCAACAATCTCCCCATTTTTAATGATGACAAAACTCATAGAGTTATATATGCATGGATTAAAGTTAAGCTTCAAGGAAGCTCCCCCTTAACTCATGCATAGCACTAAACATAAGATATTCAATAAAGCACATGAATACTAAACATGAATATGCATAAACAAATGTAGGCAACAAACATATGTTTCTCAAAAACCTTCTTTTCTTTTTGTTAAAAAAACTCTTAAATCATTTTTCTCATATACATAAAACTCAATATATGCAAAAACACAAATGCATATATGCATATAAAACTCAATATATGCAAAAACACAATATGCATATATAAACTCAAAATCTTTCTCCCCCTTTTTGTCAATCATCAACAAAGGGGTCAAAAGAAAACAATATTCTCCCTTTTTGTCTTAAACAAAACAAAATAAATGAGGGGTGAAATCAAAAATAAAACTTTCTTGATACCAATTGAAAGAAAAAAAATATCAATTGAGTGCATCATGATATCAATGAAATATACCAATTGAAAGTACACAATGTGGTATATAAAACAAATATAGATTTAAATACCAATTGATACCAATTGTAAATAAATACCAATTAAATACCAATTGTAAGTGATTGAGTTAGAATCTGTACAAAAACACAGTATTTCAGAACTTTAAAATAAAGAGTGCAAGTGCTCAATTCTACCGCAATAGCAAGTGGCTATGCGGGTCGTGATCCATATGGAGGGACTAGCGATGGAAGCTTTTTAGTAAGATCTCTTTTAAGATACAAAGTTTGGTTAAAGTTCTTCTTTAGTTTCTTAAAAAGAAAAGAAAAATAAATTACAATGAAGTTAGGCAGAAAGTGAGAGATTGGGAAGATGGAGAAACCAGAATTGGATATGTACAAAGAAATGGAAAAGGAGTGATAAAAGAAGTGAGTGTTGTTGGTGTTGGTGATGTAAACTAAAGAAATAAAAAAAAAAGAAAGAAAAGATTAAAGAAATACTTACTTCCTTTGGTTGATGACTTACCTGAAACCCTTGCATGTTCTACCTTGCTTCGGAGGCGTTCAACGCATAAGCCATAAGATCGAGCTCAGTCCCCATTCGCATTACATCATCTAGACGAACAAGAATGAAATGATACGGAGTCTTGAGGAAGAGAATATCGTCATGAAATATCGTTGACACTCACACAAACATTGTTATATTGATGCTTCTAGATTCACTTGAATGCTCATCATAACCAAAAGAGGAAAAGTAGAAAGAAGAAGAAGAAAAAAATAAAGACAAACATTTAAAAAAAAAAGTTACCTTTTATTGCTTGCAGAAACGATGGAAGAAAGGAGGAGGTACATCGGTGTCACTCTAACCATAAGCCTCTCTCTCTTACTTACATGAATCTCAATCTAACCTAAGCTTACAAAGAAATTAAAATTACATAAAAAGAAAACAAAAACTAATACTACAAAGAATGAAAAACTGGACTAACTCCTATCTCTGTATGGTCCTCCCATTTTGCTCTGCTGAAACTAGTATTCATAGGGCAAAACCAAAAGGGGGGAATCCCGGAAGATTGGGGGAGCAAACGCTCTCCCAACTGACCTAACAAGGCCGCAGAAACGCGGCTAGGGCCGCGTTTCCCCGGCCCTGGTGTGGCCAGGTGGCCACACTCAATTGGTGGAGATCCCAGGTTTGATGATTTGCCCATATCTTCTGCTGGTTTTCTCATTTCAGCTTCAGGATTTGACGAAACAGCCATTGATTGTTGGCTTCAACCGCTTGATTCAGGGAGGATTCTTCTCAACCGTTTTCAACCTCTTGATATGCCAAGATTTAGCCCTGATTCCTTGATTTCGAATTTCTTCTGAATTATCAGAATTTGGTAGGCTTTTGGGCTTGTTTCTCTTCACTCTCCTTTAGGAATGGGCCAGCAAATAAATTAAACATTTAATTAGAAAAATGCAGAGTTTATTCTACAATAAGTAGGAGAATATGATATTAAATGTGCAATATTAGTGACCAATCAGTAAGTAAATAAATCATTTTTAGCAATTCAACCAAACATTTTAATATCAATAAAACATACCATTGAAAGTAAAACTTATAGGTAATCTTGATATCAATTTATAAAGATTAGTACCTATTGAAAAGTAATTTCTCATTAAAGGCATATGATACCAAAATAATCAATATCCTTTTTTTTAATCATTTTTAACATAAAGTGTGGGAGTAGAATACCAAAGTCAATTGAAAGGTGAAATACCAATTGAAAGTAGAAACATGAATTTTCTTCCCCTTTATGAAATACCAAATAAAATGATGCATAAGCTTGTATATGATACCAATTGAAACATACTCAATTGAAATAAAATAGTCATTAAAGAAATCAAGCTTAGCATAGCCAAAATTTGTGCTAAAAAATATAGAGATATAGTAAGCACAAATAAAGCATATATATGTATGTAAAATTGAATACCAATCGAAATTGATACTATTTGAAATTAAAAGCATACATATATAAAAACAAATATGAGTATACAAAAAGAATGTCAATAGTGATACCAATTGAAAAGATCCAATGATATCAATTGAAAACATAATAAGATCAAGTGTATATCTCATATTACCTTTCCACCCATATCATGCACATGTTTAAAAGATTTTCAATAAGATGCATACAAGGCATGGTCCCCCAACCAACGGCCCGTGTATGGGTAGGGTTTTCAAAAATAGGTTTGAAAATAAAGTATGTTTGAAAAGCTCTACTATAATGAAGAATACGAACTAGTTTTATGAAAATTTTGAAAACTAGTACGAAATCCTTCAAGCAAGGAATAAAACAAAATTATATTCCATGAAACCTATGAAAATCACATGATCACTAAACACTCGAAATCAATAAATTTTATATCATAGTCTCATGAAAACAAATCATGAGTATACAAAAAATAAAGTGAGTTATAAGGAATATATGAAACACATTATCATGAAATAGTCAATTTAGCTCAATTATAAAAATTCCTTATAACATGAAATCATCAAAACGATTTAATCTTCAAGGCATATGTATGTCTTGTATAAACTAAAGTATACATACATATCCAAAACATAATGAGTCTACAAAAGTATATGCATGAAGGCAAGTGGCTCATAGGATGTATATGTATAGACAATAGTTTAGACAAAATAGTCATATACATGAAGCTAAACATATAAACATGAAAACATGTATATAATGGGAATACAAGTCAAATGCATGAATCACCAAAACAAGGCTATACTAGTACATCTAATAAGTACAAATGAGCGTTCAAGTACAAACATGTAATAATCTATTTGTGGCTCACTAGTTGTACAATTATATATCCAAGTCTTACTGAAAACACACATCTAAACATATATTCAAATCATGAAGCATCAAAATAAAAACTCATATGATTATTATGTCAAATGCACGTGCATTAGATCTATGATATACCCGATAGCTAACATATGGAGAAAACACAAAATATGGGTCCATATAAACATGGGTGTCTCAAAAACTATACATGTATGTCATAGGCCTAATTATTATGGCATTTAACATAAAAATTAATAACCATCAAAACATGCTAAAAATCAACAATATGAAAAGCATGTAAACTTAAATGAGGAGTAAGAGATCGTTACCAAAACCTAAAAGGCAACTCTCCAAGTCTCCAAAACAAGGTGGTCCTCCCACCAAACTTCCCTTGAAAGTGATGCATCCAAATAGTTCTCTTTAAGCTCGGAACGTATCCACCTCAAGGCACCGACACTCTTACGTCATGTGAGAGCCCACACCTATATCAAATACAATAGGAGTGGTCTTTGGTACCCACACTCTTTTGGGTCCATGGGGGTTAGTTCCTTTCCTAACTCAAACAAATTTAGTTACTAAATTTACATCATGAACTCTATCATAGCAAAATTAGTAAGGTGGCCCTTACGTCCACAATGTGTACAAGTGTACACATGAGCATACAAAGTGTGATAGATGTGACCGTAGGGAGCATGTGTATGCCGTGGTTTGTGTGCATGCATAGATGGAATTTGTTTCTTGCGAAACATGGATTCCAAACGTGTATGGTTCAAAGCACAATGGCTCAAAGTAGAGCCCAAACAATCCACACTCTTCTTTAACAAACAAATATCATTATCAATTTAGAAGAGGTGCATGCAATAGGTGAGCTAGAATGTGAAGGTACACTAGCATGACAAACATGTGAATCTATATCATTTTTCAAAGATTCATTTTTTTTAAGCAAACTTCTAAATCTTTTGAAATCAAATCAATTTTGTTTTTCAAAGAAATATTTTCTTTTACAACAAAATCAAGTTTTGAAGACAAGTTTTCATTTTTCTTCAAAATGTCATTACAATCATTTTTATTTTTCAAATTACATTCTCTTTTAGGGCAAGTTCAAGTTTAGATTTCAATGAGTCCCTTTCATTAGAAATCTCCACTTTCTCTCGCAAAACCAAGTCTAGTTTTGAAAGCAAATCTTTATTTTCATTGTTAAGACCTAGACTTTTCCTTTTCAAAAGGTTATATTTTTCTAACAATTTTTCACAAACAATAGAAAGTTCTTCATTCAAAGCATTTGGATCAATATAGTCATTACATGAAGAACTAGCATCATTACTATCTAATTGAGATTCCGAATATACCTCAAGGAAGTCATTCCCTTAGACCATGTAGCATTGTTGCTCGGATTCTCCACTAGATTCATCCTCCGTTTGGATTGGCAATTGAAGCTTGGAGGAGGTCAACGTGTTCCACACTGCAAAGGCGGAATCACAGTTAAAAACTAAGCACAAATATTCTTTGTTAAGCGTGCTTTTAAGTGCCTCAAGGGCTTGTGCATTGGCCTCTATATGCTTGCTATTACCAAGATAGGATTTCTTGGTAGCGGCAAGGAAAACATGCAAGCCTAGGGTTTTCAAATACATGGACATCCTAAATTTCCACATGTCAATGTGGGAGACATTAAACATGGGAGGTGACAAGCAATCCATGAGTGTGTGTAAACAATATAAATGTGCAAAATGCAAATGTAGATTACAAACCAAGATCATACTCCTAGGTGGTTAAACCAAATATCAGGAGCGTAGGCTCTGATACCAATTGAAAGTACACCTAGAGGGGGGTGAATAGGTGTACCGCTAATCTAATGAACTAAATGTAGAAATTAAAACTTAATTGCAACTACACTTAATGCAACCAACGAGTTTAGCCGAATTCCCGATGAAAGGCTCTGGACTAACTCCTCTTGATTTCTCTGAATAAGAGTTAAGGCGCTATATGAAGCTCTCGTGGTTAAGCACAAGTGAGGCACACACAAACAACACAAGCATATAAGTGATATGGCAATATGATGCAATGCTCAAAGTACAAGAGAGAGTTAGAGATAATGGATCAATCGCAAACACAGGTAATTTGTTTTGAGGTTCGAGCCACTGCTCTACGTCCCCGCCTTCACACATAAGGATTTTCACTATCTCGTCCATATAGGACTTCCCACACAGTGAACCTTCACTAAGGATTTGGGGCAATACAATCACCAGGGGTACACAACTCCTCTCTCAACCAAATACAACCTCTCACAGAGGCTAGGCACAAAGCCACACAAATGCCACCTCACACAAGAGGGGTAGGCACTTAGCCAATACAACACAATCACCTCACATTTGAGGGATTCCAACACAAAACTCCACCTCTCACTAGAGGGAGCTAATCACAATCTCCACCTCTCACTAGAGGGAGCCAACCACCACTCCAAAATCAACCTCTACACAAGAGGGATAACACAAGTAGGGAGGGTACAACACTTGGTGGTTTCCACAACCACAAACTATCTCTTTCTCACAAAAATAAAGATCCTAATAGATAAGATAGTATGTAAGCTCAAGTGTGAGAAATCAAGGTGTTTGAAAATCAAATAACAAAGAAAAATACATGGAAAAATACTTTGAATTTGATAGAAATGAAGAACAATACAAATATCCCAAATCTCTATTTTTCTTTGATTTTTCCAACCCTTGAAAACAAATGAAGATAGATCTTTTTGGCTTAAAAACTCTTTTGAAAACTTGTGTTAAAACACTAGAGAATAGGTGAATTTTTGCTCTTGGAAAACTTAACAAAAACTGGCCTCAAATGGGGTTTTTATAGCCCCTTTAAAAAACTAGCCGTTGGCAGCTGTCAAGGCCAGAATTAGCCTTCCGGTCGACCGGCCAACGGTCAAAAAAGTGACCGTTGAGCCTGCCGGTCGACCGCCCGGTTGACCGTACCAATGCAGAGAGCAGATTGCTCTCTGGCTGGTCGACCGCTCGGTCGACCGTGCATTGCTCACGGTTGACCGTCCGGTCGACCGTCCCCACCCGAGAGTGGGGCACTTGCAGTCGGTTGACCGCCCGTTTGACCGGCTCAAGTGGCTGGTCAGCGTGCACATCTTTGTGCACGTCGGTCGACCGGTCTGGTCGACCGACTCTGGGTCCGGTCGATCGGTCCGGTCGACCGCCAGAGCCTAGCAGGCAGCAATAAGGGACTTAAAACTTGGGTTTTTAATATCCTAAAAAATCCCATAAAATCTCTAAAAATCCACAAAAATAAGTTCAGTATAATACTTTGAAAATCAAACATGTGTGAAAAATTTTAACACATATTTCAAACTTTTTGAACCATTTTTGTGTTATGGAAATTTTGTCGAAAACCAAAATCCGTATTTTCCAAAACTTAAATTTTCCAAATGGAAATCCGATTTTTTCAAAACTCATCAAAATACGAAAACATGATATGAAACAACATTGAAGCATGTTGCATATGGATATAAGTCCAATATACATGAAAGATATATATATCATTGTTTTTGATATTAAATCCGAAATTATGTTTTGTTAAAACACAAACTCCAAACACATGAATAGGCATATCAAAATAAGTTTGTCTAAAATATGAAGCATACATGAATATAGAACAAATCTAATGTACATTAAACCATGTAAACTTGTTTTGAATCTATCTATTCATGAAAACCAAGATCGGTTAAACCAAAAACCGAAAACCAATAAACATAAAAACTAAAACAAGTGTGTGTGTTGTGAACTTGAGCATATCACACTATCTAGTCTTTACAAATGAATCTAAAAATAAAAACTAAACTATGTACCGAAGTCTTCTTGACGAACTCTGTCTTCAAGTCGACTCGATCTAAACCGTGATGCACCGAGCTTGACTCCAACGAGTGCTAGGTATGAACTTTGTCGCTCGGGATCTTGAATCACCATGTGAGAAGCTCCAAAATACCTTTGTTGAAGCTAATCACCTACTAATATCTTGGTAAAGTATCTGAAACTAAACATCACAAGATTATTAGTAAACATAACTACATGAGTTAATCATCATCAAAACTAGAGTGGAAGGCCTCTGGGCCAACACTTCTTGCTCATGACAGTCATCCACTGCTGGCTTTTAATGATATCAGGACACATCACCTCTCCCTAAGGAGTAGGGACTGGAATAAGACCTTTTTCCCTCTGGTTATGGGGATCAATATTGATCACTTTTAGTTCCCCTTTTGGGATAGGAACCACTCCGGTTGGTACTAGTAGAAGATTTTGTCCAAATTGAATTTGTGATGTAGCTGTCATGTTCGCGGTCACCTTCTTCTGTTCTGGATGAACCTTCAATACCTCTGCATCGATCAGAGCCTGAAGGACATCTTTAAAGAAGTAGTAGTTCTAGGTAGGGTTTCCCAGCATCTTGTGATATAAATAGCAATTGGGATCATCAGTTTTTCCCACCTCTTCAGGGCATCTGATCTCCAGAAGTTTGAGACTGTTACTCTTTTGGAGTCACTTAAACTCTGATATCATGTGCTCATCCTTGAAGGAATATGATTTGTTAGCACGTGGTTGGCCGGGAGCCATTCCTCCTCTGACTGACTAGGTCTTTAAAGGTGATTTGACTTCCATTGTCAGGGTATCTCTTCTTCTCGGTTGAGAAGATGACGTATCATGTTGACTTGTTGGGTCTTGGTTTGCTATCTTTTTCTTCAGCCTTGACCCTGGTGACGATCTCTTCCGCCTATTCGCCTTGTAACACCAGCTGCTTCCAAGTGCGACATTCCGCTACTCCCATTTGAGCAAGTAGGAAAGTTTGCAGATTATAATGGCGCATCTCAACCATTGTAAACTGGGTCATGCGCTAGGATAACAGAGTGCCATGCTCTGAAATCTCTTGACGAAGATTTGATAGACTCTCTTTTCTTCTGCTTGGCTGGAAGGAAAGTCGGCACAGAAATCTCTAAATCATCTTCAAAGAAACGAGCCAGAAACAACTTTTTGAGGTCGGCCCCTGTTTTAATTGAGTTCACAGGAAGTTTCATAAACCATTTAAAGGCGACTCCTTTAAGGGTGCCAATGAATAAACGAGCCAGAATGGCATCATTCAATATTACATTCCCAGTTTGGAATTTAAAGTAGTATATATGTTGGTTCGATGACCATTTACAATCGAAAGTACGAAGGGTCGGTGCCTTGAATTTGGGAGGGTAGGAAGCCATATCCCGCTCTGCTAGATAAGGTCGGACTATCCCCACATCTTGGAGCCCGTCTCAGTTGGCAAGGGCCTCAAGGCGTTGCTCTAATTTGCTCATCCTTTTGGAATGAGTGCTTCCGTTCTCTGAGTTAGCCTCCTCTTTAGATGAATATTTGGGTGGCTCAGAGTTGGAATGCTCTTTATTCTCGGTATTCTTAGAGTATGAGCTATCCATTTCCTTCTATTTGCCTTTGGAGTTCTTGGAAGGAGTTTTAGCCTTCGGCTTCTTTTTGTCCTTAGGCAGTTGTGATAGTATCTGCTTAAGGGTGTCGATAGATTCTTATTGAGCTCGAATCATATTGATTTACTCCCATTAGACTCGAGTCTGCTCTTCGAATCGCTTGGCCATCTCCTCAGGAGTCCTGTCATGTAAGCAAAGGTGGTTATCCCCGAACTGGAATTCGTAGACTGAGATTCAATAATGGCGGAGTGCTCACCATTCACCTCAATCCCCCTTACCAATAAATTATAGTGAAATGGGACAATTGCTCCCATACAGGTCTGAGTGCATTGGTAGACCCCTTCAGGTTCGATAAGAACACCCTTCGAACCTGAAGACCGATCAGCATCTGACCCCTCTGAGCTAACAGCCAGTTACTTCCCCTTGGACTTGCTTGGTGTGAAACTCGACACCACCATGCTTGAAATCACTTTCGGGTACTCGATGTCAAAGAATTATTTCTTCTTCTGGGATCATCATCTTTGGCTGAATCCAAAGTCGCTAACAACCGGTTAAAAACCTAATGTTTAGTTATCTGAAAGTCGTAATGGCAATCAGAGAGCACTACTGAGATTAGCTGATCGCAGTGGAATTGAGGGGCGATTTGATGGATGCTCCTCTTTCTTGTCAGGTAGTCCCTCGGGTCCATTGAGGGAGCGTCTGAGGAACTAGCTTCAAATCTATAGGGGTGAGGGCCTTTTAGCATTTTTATGTCTTGAAAACACATAATGTTGAATGCGGATCTGGACCATACGTTGAGTTGAAATGCTGGCATCACGTTTTGTTGGAACACGACCATCGCATTTAGAGTCAGAAATACGGGCCTCGCGTTGTTAAGGAACGCGGTCCTCACGTTTTGGAGCCGACAAAATGCGGGTCTCGCGTTGTTGAAGTACGCGGGACACATTCTGGGATAGAAACGCGTCCTCGCTTCACTTAAGAGAAACGCAGGTATCAACCTCGTGTTTTGAATCTGCAAAGCAGATTATCTCTGCAGAGTCTTCAATCTGTTGTCAACAAGCGCGGCGTCTTTGTCAACGTTCAGCATTCTAGTTAAGCCATATGGGTTGTTAGGAACCCCCGGCAACCTAGAATTATAGAGTTTGGAGGGATGGGGATGGTGAAATTGATCTTCACCGTCTCTTTGGTCATGCGCCATCGCTCTTGCCCTGCGGGTCTCCATAGAGACGTTGGCGTGGGCAATGTGGGCTACACGAGAGATTTTCAGAGCCTCTTCAGAAATGGTACCTTTTGCGTGTGAGCAGTGATGCAGGCCACTTCAGGAGTAATCTCTGAAGAGATTCGAGAGTGAATCTAAGAAGAGATTTTTCGGTATTATCGCATTGCCTTGGGACTGGCGGAGCTGAGGAAAGGAATTCCTCAAACTTCTCTTGGTCAAATTCAATGACGAGAGATTCTACCATCTTCCTGAGGAGTCGGACATTAGTTTGCGCCATGACATTCTCGTCAGTAGAAAGGAAGTCAACAGCGGAGTCATCATCTTTTATTTGGTCGGAAAAATGCCTTGGTCGATGTAGGATTTCTTTGAGTGGCTGAAAGGTTACAACAGAATGATTCTAATTACAAAAGAGGGGAGAAGACACGATCTCTCTTTTGTTTAAAGCTGGGTTCTTTAGGTGGCGATGGATAGTGATTCTTGTTCTTCATTGACCGGCCAACTATCTAGTTCTCTTCTGGATGCTCTCGAGACTAATCACAGAGGAACTCTATTTTTAACAAACTTGGTGTTTAGAGTCCACTGATTTCTTCTTTTTTCCAAAAGTCCTCTCTGCTCCAGCCAAAAGCCCTTCTCTTTTCCTTTCATAGCTACTTAGGCTATTTATAGGGAGTCAGAGGGATATGATTGTCCCCTAAAATCTCCCAATAATAGGGATTAACTCTCCCATTACACGAATGTAATGGGTGTCTATTACAACAGATATGTGGACCTCACGTTGCTTGTTGTAGACGTTGGTGTCTCAGAACACGGAATTGCTCAGACTCATATTCGAAGTGAGACGCATGGTTTCTCAGACCCGCATCTGACGTGGAGCACCAAGTTGCTCAGACCCGTGCTTGAAATGGGATGCGAAATTACTCAGACTCGCGTTAAACACGGGTTTACTCAGACCCGCATCTGAAGTCTCCATGCTTCTTGGGACGCGAGGTCTGCATTCTAGTCAAAACGCGACTTTCGTGTTGAAATGGGGCACGCGTCTGATGGCTTGTCCTTAGTGATTTTTAGATAGCCTACAGTTGTAAGATGGATCTCAGACCAGTCATCCAAGCCACCGCGGAAACTTAATACAGATGGGGAAGCAAAGAAGACGAGTGATGTGGGCTAGATATCGCACTAGGGCTAACGAACCATGAAGAAGCTTTCAGGTAGGAGATAATTACTTGATTCCACGAGCAAGCGACCCGAACCCACGAGCTAAAGAGAATAACTCGAATCCACGAGCAAAATATAGGGAAAACTCAAAGAGTACTGATTAAAAAATGGATAATAAAAAATGTAGGACATAATGGCCTTATATAGACAAATATAAGGAGATTACTTCTCTAATTAGGAAATTAAAATAAAAACAGAAATAAAACCAATTGGAATCCAAAATGGACCCAGAAAAATAACTCCTAAACAAAATAGGAAACTTTAACACACAATAGGCATGTCGACGGGTGAAGAGTGTTGTCGATGGGTCTATAATCCCTTGACTTTCTGTAAAAGCCTATCGACATATGAAGGGTGATGTCGGCATGTGTGTAAACTACTGAGTTTCTATAAAAGCCTATCGACAGTTGAAGGGAGCTATCGACAGATAACTTAATTAGTTGTTCTCATCTTGATCTCCTACATCAGTCCCTCCCTCTTTGGAAGAACTCGTCTTCGAGTTATCATCTGTAAATTGCTTCTTGGTATGGTAATATTCATGAAGATCCACCATGTTGAATGTTTTGAAAATTGCCATGTCCTTGAAAGATCTACAACGTTAGTGTTATCATTGATCTTCCTGACAATTATGAATGGTCCATACTTCCTTGGCTTCAACTTGTTGTAGGACCCAATAGAAGTTCTTTCTTTTCTCAAGTATACCATTATCATGTCCCCTTCTTCAGAGACATTTTCTCTTCTCTTGTTGTCAACTGTGGTCTTATCATCGCATTGGATTTCTCCAACTTTGATCAATCTCTTCTTGAGCATCTAGTATTTGTTCTTCCATGGCGCTAGCTTCACTACTAAACTTCTCTCAAATGGGCAGCTTAGCTAAGTCTAAGAGATGATGATATACCTTCTTATAGATAATAGAAAAGTGTGACATACCTATTGAGATGTTGATTGAGCTGTTATAAGCAGACATACCTGTTGAGATTGAGTTGTTGTAAGCAAACTTTACTTGTGGCAAAGCATGATCCCGCGCTCTTGGCTTGTCTCTACCTATGATTCTCAATAGGTTGCCTAAGGTGTGATTGACAACTTCCATCTGGCCATCAGTTTGAGGATGTGTCGTGCTACTGTATTTTAGTGATGTGTCAAATCTTCTCCAAAGAGTAGTCCAAAATGTTGTTAAGAACTTGTTGTCTCAATCCGAAATAATGGAACTCAGCATGCCTTGTAGTCTCACAACCTCTTGGAAGAAAACTTGGCCACATGTGGTGCATCAGAAGTTTTTTTGTAAGGTATAAAGTGTGCCATCTTGGAGAATCGATCAACTACCATGAAGATTTGTGTGTGAGGAAGTCCTAGCACGAAATCCATGCTCAAGTCCTCTCAACTATCTTTGGGGATGGGCAAAGGTGTATACAATCCCATATTTTGGGCATGTCCATTAGCAACTTGACAAATCAGACAACTCTTCATAATTGTAGTCACATTTTTCCCTAAGTAGAGCCAATAATATCTCTCTTCAAGACTTGTCGTAGTCTTGTCTCTCCCAAAGTACCCTGCAAGTCCGCCTTCGTGCAAGTCTCTAATAACTCTCTCCTTAATGAAGTTTATGGCGCATATAATTGGCTTCTCTTGAGAAAAAAAATCTATCTAGGATATGAAAATCTTGTGCGGGCTATTGTGACGTACACTTCTCCCAAATACCAGCAAAGTCTTCATCCTCCTTATATAGCTCTTTCAAGCATTCGAACCCAATGATTTCACTTTGTAACGAGACTAACAGTAAAACTTTTCAACTCAATGTATCAGGAACTTTGTTATCTATTCTAGAGTTGTGACGGATCACAAATTGAATTGCTCAAAGTAAGATGCCCACCTTGCATGCATCCTATTTATGTGCTTTTGATTCTTAAAAATATTGGAGTACTTGATGATCTAAAAGCAACACGAAGTCACTAGTTATAAGATAGCTCTTCCATGACTTCAATGACCAATATACTGCAAATAACTCATGTTCATATGTAGACTACTTTTGTCTTGTTTTATTTAATTCTTCACTGAGGAAGGCAATATGTCTCTTTTTCTACTAGAGTACTACTCCAATGCCTACTCCACAAGCATCACACTCTAACTAGAACACCTTATCAAAGTTTGAAAAGGCTAAGATAGGGCATTAGTAAGCTTCTCCTTGATGAGTTCAAGCCCTTCCAGCTTCATCAGTCCAGACGAGAGAACCCTTCTTTTGCAAATAGTCTGTCATTGGTGCTACCATGCTACTAAAGTTGCAGATGAAATGGTGATAAAAAGTAGCTAGGCCGTGAAAGATTCTTACCTCGGTAGCACTCTTGGCTGCAGGCAATCTCAAATTGCCCTCACTTTCTCCTCGTCTACATGGATCTCTTGTGAACTAACAACAAAAATCAAGAATATCAAGTCTGTAGTCATGAAGCTGCACTTCTTCAGGCTGATGTATAGCTCATTGGCTTGCAAAACTATAAACACGTCCCGTAGATGATGAAGATGCTCAAATTCGCTTGAACTGTAGATTAGGATGTCATCAAAATAGACAATAACGTATTTTCTCAAGGAAGGCTTAAGCACTTGATTCATCAATCTCATAAAACTACTCAGTGCATTGGATAGTCCAAAGGGCATGACCATCCACTCATACAGTCCGTCTGGAGTCTTAAACGCCATCTTCCACTTATGTCCCAGCCTAATGCGAATTTGGTGGAAACCGCTCCTCAGATCAATCTTCAAAAACATGCATGATCCTCCTAATATCATCAAGGTGAGGTATTAAAAATCGATATCGGATGGTGATCTTATTGATGGCTCAGTTGCCCACACATGTCCGCCAACTTCCATCTTTTTTTGGCATCAAAAGGGCCGACAGAGCACATTAACCCATGCTCTCTCTAATATGTCTCTTCTGAATTAGCTCTTCAACCTTTTCTCTTAGAACTTCACTCTCTTTTAGATTTATTTGGTAGTGTAAGAGGTAGGTAGACTTGCTCCGCGGATCAGATCAATGTGGTGCTGATATCCTTCATGGATGGCAGTTCGTCCAGGAGCTCATCATGAACTATTCTTTAAAATTCTTTCAGCATCGGGTTCATCTTCTCAGGAACTTCAATTACTGGACCGATTTCTTCTTTGACTACCAAAACAAATTAATGTTTTTCCTCCTTGGACTTTACCAAGAATTCACCTCGATTGCATATCAATGTTAACTTTTTCTAATTTAGTCGGCTTCAGTGATGGTGGAATAGGCTTCTTGGCAATTTTTCCCCCTCCAAGTGAACATGTAGATGTTCCTCTTGCCTCAATAGCTAGCACTGATGTCATGTTGCCATGGTCATCCCAATAGTTTGTGATATGCATCCATATCAACACATCGCAGGTAACTGAATCTTGATAAAACTTGCCAATTGAAATAGAGACTTGACAAAGATTTGTTACCTTTATGCAGGAGCCCTTCTTTATCTACCAATGGTGTATGGATGGGGGTGTGGCTCTCTCTAATTTTAAATAGTCTACCAATACAGTAGAGATGATGTTTTCACAACCACCGTTGTCGATGATGAGATTGCACACTTTGTTCTTTACCGAACATCTTGAGTAAAAAAATATGATATCTTTGTATAATGTCAGAATTATTTTGGTTGCATAGCAACCGCTAGACCACACACCTCATCTTCTTCGACATAGTCAGAATCTTCTAGTTAAGTCTCGATCAGCACTTCGTCTTCATCCACATAGTCTGCCATGTACAAGTTATAAAACCTATTGGAGATTTAATCACTGATAGAAGATGTGCACTTCACCAGTGACTCGAAGAGAAGATTCAAAAAAGAAGCTTTCGATCAGTCAGTCAATGGAAGATAATTCCATCGCTACACGAAGAACCTGGCACTAAATAAAGAGGAGATCCACTCAAACTCTTCTCTCTTTTGTAATCTGAGTTGTTCTATTGTAATTTTCATCCACTCAAAGAAATTTGCAATAAACACATTTTCAATCAAAACAAAAGATGGTGACTCTACTTGGGACTGTTTTCTTAACTGATGAGAAAGCCATAGAGCAAGCCAACGTCAAGCTTCTTGATCGACAGTCGAATCTCTTATCATCAAATTCGACCAATAAAAGTATGAGAAACTTCTTTCCTTGGGCTCTGTTAGCCCCAAGGCCCCACAATATTACCGCAAGGTCTCTTTGGAGACCGCTCTTAAGTCTCTTCGGAGACTTCTCAAAGAAGAACTTCTTTGAAAGTTAGCCATGCAAACGGTTTGATCTCTCTCAAGGCTCCAATAACTTTCCATGGAGTTGGCATTGTTCGCATCAACGCCTCGCAAGAGACCCGCGCCATGACCCATGGTCAAGATTATGGCAGAGATCAATCTCACCACTATTCTTCTCTCGAGGCCTTGCCAATTTCGAGTTTCAGGGGTTCCTAACAACCTCTACGAATCAACCAGAATATCGATCGTCGATGAAGGTGTCACGCTCATCGTCAGCAAGCAGAAGAGGTAGCAGCTACAATCTGTGCCACTAGCACCAAACACGAGTCTTGTCAGACCCACATTTTTATGCCAGAATGCGAGGATCAACCCCGTGTTTCTTAAGCAGAGGCTGAGACTCGCATCCAACAAGCGCGCATCTCAGCGCAAAGGCGCGAGGTTTGCATTTTGCTGCCAAGACATGAGACCCGTGTCCATCATGTTGCTGTGCCAAAATGCGAACATGAGACTCGTGTTCAATTGAGGATTATGCTACCATGTGAGGTCCGCGTTTTTCTTCCAAAATGTGAGACCCACATTCAGAAGCTGACACAAAAAATACATGATTTATAAGCAAAACCCAACGGGGAGGAGCGTACAAATATAGGGGAGCAATCGCTCTCCCAACTTCTCTAACAAAGCCACAGAAACACGGCTTTGGCCACGTTTTCACAGTCTGGGTATAGCCAGGTGGCCACATCAGGGGGTACAGCTCCTCATTCAGTGATTTTCCTTTATCTGGTTCTGAATTTCTCGTTTCAGCTCCTGAATTTGACAAAACTGCCTTTGATCTTTAGCTTTAACCAATTGATTTTGGAAGATTTATTTTAACTGATTTTCAACTTCTCTGATTTGCCATGATCTGCCCTGATTTTTTGATTTTGAATTAATTCTGAATTAAATCAGAATTTTGATGGGCCTTTGGACTAGTTTCTCTTTTCTTTCCTTTAGCAATGGGCTTGCATATAAATTAGACAATAATTATGATTAAAAGTAGAGTTTATTATATAATAAGTATGAAAATGTGACAATGAATGTGTAATATCAGTGACCGATCATATTTCATGTGAACATTTGATTTATTTTACTAGTATGATTAACCGGAACACTTCATAAGATATCAATGAGCATCCATGTTAATTATATAGCTTATCTGAGTGTTTATCAGCATTATTTCATGTGTTAGTAGTTTATCATTGTTGGTTTAGGTCTAGTATTGATACATCCTAGATAGTGACTTGATTCGATCTACTGACGGCTGGCCTAGTTCATATTTAAGGATAGATGGCATATTTTATGTAAAGTATTTATTGACTATTGTTTGGTGATTATTTTGATCGGACTCATTTAGATCATGAGGATGACTTAGATAGGATGTTACTTTATCGATAGACCCATTTACCGATACTTGGATTGTTATTAACTTAGTTAGAGTTGGAATTGACCTAAGATTTATATTCTTTATATTGAATTTGATCAATGAACTCAATTATGGTGGACTTGACCTTGGGTTGAGGAGTATGCGTAAATTGAGTTGACCTGACCTGGTACATGTATATACATAATTGATTAGTTACTTGAATTTTTGAATCTTGTGATTGAGCTTAATAGAAGTGGGAGTGTATGATGATCTTAATCAGATTAGATAGTGATGATTGGTTAGATATAGATGAGTATGTATTTTTATATGTTGAGACTTAGATATATGGGTGACTTAAAGGATGGATATACTGATGATGTAGAGGAGAGATATATTGTTAAACTTCGAGGATCAAAATCAAGTAATATAAATAAGAGAATGAATTTATTAGTCTATTGAGTTATGGTTATTGTATCGGATATATTGTTGATTTAGAGGATTAGAATAGATTGGTAGCGATAAGAAAACTGATTATTGATTCATTGAGATGGTGGTTAATGTATCAGATATATTGACTTGGATCCAATGTTTCATGTTCACAGTGAGTGTTATTGAGACAATGAGTTGATGGATCATGTTACTGCTATATCTTAGAGCATATGGATGAGATTGTGTATTGGTTAGACAGTACATGACGTGTTATTTGAGTATAATTCATTTTACTGAAAGTTACTAAGAAAGTATTGTTAGACCGTAACACCCTGTACAATTCTATTGTTAATTGTATACACGGATACTGCCATTGTTTACTGTCATTGCTATTGTTTATCGTGTATAGATTACCATTTACCGTCATATTGTACTGCTACTGTTACTGTATCATCCCAGTATTCTAGGTAACATGCATATTGATTATTATAACTTAATTAAATAATGTAAATAGACAACTTACATCGGGATTAGAGAAATTGATGAAGGAGATAGCATTTGTATTTTAGGTGGATCTAGGATAAGTTGCGTAGTCGACTTATAGTTCCACTGCAGGGTTCTGGAAGATAACTGACATCCCGTCTGATATTGTTCTACTATTCTACTGTTCATACAATAAGATTACTGTTATTGTAGTACCAGGCAGTATAGCATGGTTCAGTACCTGGCGTCTAGGTCGTGGTCTCTAATATGTACGAGACTCACCTAAAGCATAGACAATGTCTCTTCTATTGATTTCAATAACCTAGGATCTCGATTAACATGTGTGATAGGCATAGTATGGGATGCGTCTATTACAGGTGGTGTTCACTGACATAACTAATAATGACAAACTGTTTAATATAATGTGATTGACTGTGTTCACTTATCATGTTTATACATATGATATGATAAACATCTGATACATTTATGCTATGTTGGATACTGATGGTACACATGACCTAATTGTACACTAGACTCTAACACTGACTGACTTTATCCACTTGATATATAGACCATGACAGACATCCGACTTTTCCTTATAGTTTTAGAGTAGCCCATTATCATCATTGTTTATTCATATGCTTATAGTGTTTGTAACCCTCCCGATCCTTGATGTACGTATCACAGTGTCGGTACTCGATGTGGCATACAAAGCTGATTTGATCTTTCTGATAGTCAAATTGAGCAAGTTTCAGTTTCACATATCATTTTTTAATATTTTAGATTTTTCAGAATTTTTTGAAATTTTTTGGATTATTTTGAAAAATCTCCGAAGTCGGTGCGACCGATACTTATATCAGCTCTACAATTTTTAATTCACAAATGGGATTGAATTTCAAAAATCTGTTTTGAAATTATTCTTTAAAATCATGTTTTCTATTTCAGAATATTTTTGGAGATTTTTCTGGATTTATCAAAAATCGGGCCAAATAGGTGTTGACATGTGTCGGCAAAACGTTCTAGGATTTTTAACTTACAAACCAGACTGAATTTCTAGAATCAAATTTTACATTACTCCTCTATATAATATTTTCTATTTTATAGAATTTTTGAGAGCCGTTTGGAGCTAGTCAGAATTTCACCCAATAAAATAATATTATAAATTTCCTAATTTTCTTTTTCTTTTCCCCTCCTCTTTCTCTAAATTTCTCTAATTTTCCCACTGCCTCTCTTAAACCGCCTTACTTGCCGCCATTTTCCCTTTCTTCTTTATAAACTTTCCCTCCCTTTCTCTCTATTTCATTCCAAACTTTTCCTTTCCCTTTCTTTCTCTTTCTCCTCCTTCTCTCTTCTCTTTTCCTCAGTGTCTCTCTCCTTCGCTGTCACTTCTCTAGTTCCAAGCCAGGGGGCGAGCCTGACCCACGCCCGCGGCCAGACAGCTGGTGGTTGCACGCCACTGCGCCCCCGGCCTAATACCACCTCTCTTCCACTTTCCCTCCTCTCCTTCTTCTTCTTCTTCTTTTTCTATTATTGATTTCTCTCTCTCTCTCACTTTTACCCTCTTTTTCTCACTCTACCTCTCCCCTCTTGCCGTCGGCCGATCTGCTCACCGACCGGGCTGCCGGCGGCTCTCTCCCGCCACCGGCCAACTGAGGCTGGCCGGCTTGAGCGCGCGAGCAACAGCAGCAATTGCTGCTGCTGCTATGGTGGTTGTGGTGGGTTCACACCCAAAATGGGTGTGGACACTTGACCCAAACCCGAATCCATTAACCCTTATACCCATTTGTTTAAGTCTTGGGTTTCGGTTTTGGATACAAACCCACCCAATATCAGCCCAAACCCGCTTTTAAACCCAATAAAGGTACTTTTCTATAAATCCCCCTGTTAAATAATACTTATTGCATTTTAATCCTTATTAATTACATATTTAACCCATTTATGTTGATTTTAGTATCCGGGCGATATCTGGAGCATCCGGAGTCTGATTTGGACGATCCGTGAACCGTTGCGATCGTAGGAAGCTACTTTCCCATGGCCATTTTTTGAGTTCTTTACTTTTATAGATTATATTTTATTTTGTTTAATGAATTTGGTTCATTTTTTTATTTAATAAACTTGATTATCGGTAAATCATTATAAATATTTTTTAATAAAATATAATTGTCGGTAAATTCCTGTAATTAAAACATATATGATTGTTCTTTAAACATAATCGATAACATAATAATCATTTATTTTATTGATTTATTATAATAATAGATGAAAATGTCTAAATCTCGAGATTAATAAGTTAATAATTTTAATAAGTAAATTTGATAATGAATTGATAATTAAAATAGATAATTATATATATAATAATTTTGTGATATTTATCATTTTACTAATATTGTAATCGTTATTATAAATAGGATATCTGACACTCGATTATATGTTATAGCCACCGTTACGAACCCACTGACAACACTGAGACACTACCCTTGTATTTCTGGGACACGAATATTGCTCGTGGACATCTGTTTTAATGAACATTGTTATTATATATACTTGTGGACATATCACACATATCCTGTATCGCACCAATATTATTATTTTAATCATATCTCACCGTTACACAGATACTATTACACAGGACACCATTTATGTCTTCTTCATGTTCCGCTAATACACGGATACACCAATTCACTGGATACCGTCATTTCATCTATTTGCATCATCGTTGCTCTATACACAGTTATATCATGTTCGTACATCACTGTTACATATATTCACTGGTATACATGCATTGCTTATTTTTATATTCTTGTCGTGTAGATCACCGTTCTTTTTACATGAATTAATGCTACATGTATATTCTTGTATTCCCGTTACAAGATTATTTTCCATTACTTATATTGATATTCTCATTACTGAACATGTGAGCCGATAATATGCGATGTGTGAAACTAAGTGTCACGTGAACCAAAGCCACGGGGCCCACCTCTAGAATCCCACATCTCTTAATTTTTTGTTTCCTGTTATTTTGTTTTATCCTATCAATAGAGCTCATATCCTGTTATCATGTTACATGTACCATGCACTATACTTGTTCTTGATACACTGTGTACTTTAAATATAATAAAGATAACTTAGGGATGGAGGATACTTGACGGTTGATTAGATCTTATCGGGTGGATGTACTGGATCCATACTTATCCCACTGCAGGGGATGGTAGTGCTGGCTACCGATTGTATATAACTACATAAGCTCTTGTTTCCCGTTTCCTACTCTCCTCTTAGCGGAGGGCCCTGGTCTCAGCAATCAAGGGACTGTTTAAGGCATGATCCCGGGTATGTACGGGATACACTCATCCGATAAGAGCTCCTTGACCATTAAGTTTTCAATTAACATAATAAAATGGTATTAACAATAGTGACGTTGGGAACACTTGTTATTTGG
Source organism: Agave tequilana (assembly GCA_038442645.1). Taxonomy (NCBI): domain Eukaryota; kingdom Viridiplantae; phylum Streptophyta; class Magnoliopsida; order Asparagales; family Asparagaceae; genus Agave; species Agave tequilana. Next base: position 59,320 of record JAVJIF010033411.1, read on the forward strand.
TCACTCTCTCCTTCAGATCATAGTACCCGTATGCCATGTGCGGATGGGTTCGTTTGGAATGCGGGCTACGGTATGAACTGCTAGTGGCATGTGACACTGAAAGAGATTGATTAAAATATCAAGCGGTACTGATTGTTACTATTGTATAAATGTATATTATTGTTTCATTTATACTAGTGTCACTTTTTGATATCTTATCCACCAGTATGTCACATGTATGTTGTGCACCAACTCATGTATATTATTATGTGGTTATATTTGTTATGTATTTCTTGATGTGTTATCCATTGCTATATTACATGTATATTTTGTACTTCCTATATTTTTCACAGACACACTATTCATGTACACGGATATTTTGTATTTCTGATAATATTTGTTTCATGTATACTGAGTAGACACACTGTTATTGTATAAGCACAACACTGAAATATGATTACTCCACGTACCTCATATTTACATGTTAATCTTCATCATGATTCATTGTAAATAGATGTAGTTGGTGACACAGCCCGGACTTGTTAATTGACATTAATGATATTATATTGGGTAATGTTGAGGTAAAACTACTGCAGTCACATGCTTAATATGACTCTTGTATATTTACACCAATTGTTATTATAATTATATTGTATCACTGGTATTAACCATATATTATATATTATCGTGATTGTACTATTATATTATATATTACTGCTTCTTTCATTTTACCACTCACTAGGTTGCTTTCAGACGACCCTGGGTTTACGTGCTCAGGTTGGTGATATGCAATATTGTATTGTCAGATATTTCATTGTATTCATATAGGAGACTCGTCATCGATACCATCATAGGTATCTTTATTATTTATCTTTATTTCCTTATTTATCCATATTTCTATATCTATCATGATCACTAACCCCCTTTCTACGGTATTATTTTACTTATTTAATGCTGGAACTATCATGTATATTGTGTTTATTCCAGTACTGAGGTTTAGCGTACGAATGTGAGGGTATTTTCACCCTTCGTATGTACATCATCATAGCATCTCCGTACCCTCAGGATCGGGGCGTTACATAGTGGTATCAGAGCCTAAGTTCGCACCTAATATGGGAAACCACTTGGTCAATGCTCGAGCTCTTACCAACAATACAATCAGATTCAGATTAAAACTCATCTGTACATGAATTTAGGAATTCCAGCGACGAGTACAAGAATACCATTTCTTTGACAATTCATTTCTTGACTCTTTTCTATTCCCTAATTTCAGTTATCAATCAGAATATGCTGATTTTATTTCTTATTTTTTCTTCATCATATTGATTCCAATCCTTTATTTTTGACTCACGACACCAAGTCTCCACCCCGCTTTCGCTATCGATATCAGAGTGGCACAGTGGAAGAGTCGTAGGCCCGTAACATTCAGACTCTAGGATTGTAAATATTATTCTCCCACCTGAACCAAAATTTCAAGGGCGAATTTTTTGTAAGGGGGAGAAATGTAACCCCCGATCCTTGATGTACGTATCACAGTGTCGGTACTTGATACGGCTTACAAAATTGATTTGATCTTTCTGGTAGTCAGATTAAGCCAATTTCAGTTTCAGATGTCATTTCCAATACTATTGATTTTTCAGAATTTTCTGAAATTTTTCTGGATTATTTTGAAAAATCTCGAAAGTCGATGTTGACCGATACTGATAATCAGCTCTATGATTTTTAATTTACAAATGGGGTTAAATTTTAAGAATCTATTTTCAAATTATTCTTTAAAATCATGTTTTCTACTTCAGGTTATTTTTGGAGATTTTTCTGATTTTATCAAAAATCAGGCCAAACTGGTGTAGGTGAAATGTTCTAAGATTTTTAACTTACAAACCAGATCAAATTTCTAGAATCTGGATTTACATTACTCCTCCGTGTAATATTTTCTATATTATAGAATTTTGGGAACCATTAGCAGCTAGTCAAAATTTCACCCAATAAAATAATATTTTAAAATTCCTAATTTTCTATTTCTTTTCCCCTTCCGCTTTCTCCAAATTTCGCTAATTTTCCCACCGCCTCTCTTAAACTGCCTTACCCACCGCCATTTCCCTCTTCTTCTTCTTTATAAACTCTCCCTCTCCCTCCCTTTCTCTCTCTTTTTCAACCTAAACTCTTCCTCTCCCTTTCTTTCTCTCTCTTCCCTCTCTCTTCTCTCTTTCCTCACTGTCTCTCCTCCCTCTCTCTCTCTCTCTCACTGCTCTAGTTCCAAGCGAGGGTCGGGCCCGACCTGCGCCTACGGCCAAATGGCCGGTGGCCGCGCGCCACCTCTCTTCCTATTTCCCCTCTTCTCCTTCTTCTTCTTCTTCTTATTTTTTTTGTTATTGATTTCTTTCTCTCACTCTCTCTCCTTTCCCCTTTTTCTCACTCTACCACTTCCCCCCTCTTGCCGCCGGCCGACCTGCCCACCGGCCAGGGCTGCCGGTAGGTCTCTCCCACTGTCGGCCAGCTGATGCTGGCCAGCCTGAGCACGTGGGAAACAGCAGCAATTGCTGCTGCTGTGGTGGGTTCACACCCAAAATGGGTGTAGAACCAAACTCGCACTTGACCCAAACCCGCACTTGACCCAAACTCTAATATATTAACCCTTATACCCATTTGTTTAAGTCATAGGTTTGGGTTTTGGATATAAACCCAACCCAATATCAGCCCAAACCTGCTTGAAACCCAATAAGGGTACTTTTCCATAAATTCCCATGTTAAATAATATTTATTGCATTTTAATCCTCATTAATCACATATTTAACCCATTTATGTTGACTTTATTCTTCGGGCGATATCTAGAGCATCCAGAGTTCGATTTGGACGATCCTAGAACTGTTGCGATCGTGAGAAAAAGAGCTACCTTACTATGGCCATTTTGTGAGTACTTTTTTTTTATAAATTATATTTTATTGTGTTTAATGAAATTAGTTGATTTCTTTATTTAATATATCTTGATTATCGATAAATCATTATAATTATTGTTTAATAAAATGTAATTGTTGGTAAATTCCTATAATTAAAACATACATGATTGTTCTTTAAACATAATCGATAACATAATAATCATTTGTTTAATTTTTTTGATTTATTATAATAATAGATGAAATTGTCTAAATCTTGAGACTAATAAGTTAATAATTTTAATAAGCAAATTAGATAATGAATTGATAATTAAAATAGATAATTATATATATAATAATTTTGTAATATTTATTATTTTAGTAATATTGTAATTGTTATTATAAATACGATATCTGACACACGATTATGTGGTATAGCCACCATTATCAACACACTGACAAAATTGAGACACTACCCTTGTATTTCAGGGACGTTGGTATTACACGTGGACATCTGTTTTACTGAACACAGTTATTATATATACTTGTGGACATATCACACATATCCTGTATCGCACCGATATTATTACTTTAATCATATCTCATCGTTACACTGATACTATTACACAGGACACCATTTATGTCTTCTTCATGTTCCGTTGATACAAGGATACACCAATTCACTGAATACTGTCATTTCATATATCTGCATCATCGTTGCTCTGTACACAGTTATATCATGTTCGTACATCACTGTTACATATATTCACAGGTATACATACAATTCTTATTTTTATATTCTTATCGTGTAGATCACCGTTCTTATTACATAGATTATTGTTACACGTATATTCTTATATTCATGTTACATGATTGTTTCCTATTACTTATACTAATATTCTCGTTACTGGATATGTGAGCTAATGATATGTGATGTGTGAAACTAAGTGCCACGTGGACCAAAGCCACGGGGGCCACCTCTAGAATCCCACGTCTCTTGTTTTCTGTTTCCTGTTATGTTGTTTTATACTATCAACTGAGCTCAATCTTGTTATCGTGTTACATGTATCATGCACTATACTTGTTCATGATATACTGTGTACTTTAAATATAATAAAGATAACTTGGGGATGGGGGAGACTTGACGATTCATTAGATCTTATTGGGTGGATGTTCTGGATCCATACTTATCCCACTGCAGGGGATGGTAGTGTTAGCTACCGATTGTATATAGCTCCATGAGCTTCCATTTCCCGTTTCTTGCTTCCCTTTTAGCGAAGGGCCCTGGTCTCAGCAACCAGGAGACTATTTAAGGTTGTAATCCTGGGTATGCATGAGATACACTCACTCGATAAGAGCTCCTTGACCATTAGGTTTTCAATTAACATAATTGAAATACACCTAGAGGGGGGGTGAATAGGTGTAATTGCTAATCTAATGATCCTTTTAAATTTTACTTAAGTGAGGATGCAACGATCTCTCAAAACACGACTAAGAGCCGAATACCCCTTGCGAGGTTCTGAACTCCTTCCTCCCAATTCCCCTTAAATGGGTTAGAGGTGCGCAATGCAACCGTGTTGTATTGAGGTGTGATCGAACAATTCCAAGTATGAAATGCTATGATGGAATGCACACAAGTAATATAGCAATAAAAGTAAACAACACAATATTGCACAAGTAGATGGTTAGTTCTCAAGCAAATAAAACAAGGCAATATAAGAGAAATGGAAAGCAAGAAGAACGTCAAGCCAATCGCAAACAAAGTGATTTGTTTCGAGGTTCGAGCCCGTAGCTCTAGTCCCCGCCTTCACCTCCGTGAAGGGTTTCCACTATCCCCGTAGGATCCCGTACAAGAAAAGGCCTCCAAAGACCTCAAGCCCGTAGCTTCACCTTACAAAGAAGTTCCCCTTAGGAACTTGTCTCCACAAGAACAAAAGATTACAAATTTGTGATCTCAACTAGACCACAACACTCTTTCTCTTTTACAAACACTCTCACACTTTTACAACTTCACCTATAGAGAGAATATGAAATTTTTGGCACTATGAAGTGTGGTGAGAAAAGCTTCAGTTGTAGAGTGATATTAGAGATCAAACAACAACTGAAGAACCAAATTGAAAGAATGGAAATGAAAGCTTTAAACTATTTTTCTCTTTCTCTTGAAAAACAATGAAAACTTGTATTTTTCTTGGTTGATAACTAAGGCCTATTCCCCACTATTTATAGGGAGAGAATAGGTTAAAACCCTGATTTTTTCTGCTGAAAAACTCTGAAAAAGCATCCCAACAACTCCTAAAATCTCTGTTAAAAAGAAAAGAGAAAACAGATTTTCAGAAATTCCCAAAATAGAAAGAGCCGTTGGGCTTGTTGCAGGCCTACCGGTCGACTGCCGGTCGACCGGGTGTCTGCTGGCAAAAGAGCCGTTGTGGCTCCGGTCGACTGCCAGTCGACCGAAAAATACAGAGAGCAGATCACCAAAAATCAGTCGACCGATATTTAGGGTCGGTCGACCGGCAGACATGCACAGCCTCGTGCATGTCTGGCCACAGCAGCCGGTCGACTGATATTTAGGGTCGGTCGACCGGTCTGCCTGGAAAACAGTTTTCTGGGCAGATTTTGAGTTAGAAAAATTTGTAGAAATTCCTTTAAAAATCTTAAGCTAAGTGTTATGCTGAAAATAGTTTATATACATGTATTTAAACAAGTTTTGAAGATATAAGGCTTTGGGTACATGTATGTATTAAACTAAGGCATAAACTTAGAAACACCATTTTCAAAAACATAGACATATTCAAACACATGTGTGTGCAAATCCTAGAGCCAAAATTTACATATTCTATCTTTAACAAAAACTACACTTACAAGCTTCTAGGTCTTCAAGACTTCAACATGGGCAATCTTCACTTGATCTTCAATATTGCACTTTGAGCCCAATTTGACTTGTCTTGAGTCCAATAGCTTGTATATGAGTCCAAAATCTTTGTATATGAGTGAGAGTACTTCTAGTATGATAATAAACCTGAAACACACTTAAACAACAAATGATATTAGTACAAATAACTAATATGTTTTGTAATCATCAAAATACACTAAACATGGGTTGATTGTAACCTTGGGCCAACAATCTCCCCCTTTTTGATGATGACAAAACATATGAGTTATTAAACAAATAAAAGAGGAAAAGCTTGAAAAGCTCCCCCTTAAACAATGCTATATGAGAAACTATGTAAGCATACAAAAATCATGTTTTAAAAACAAAATCATCACCATAAATAAGAAACTCAAACATGAACCAAATATTAAAACAACTAAAAAATAACTTAGTATTTCTCCAAACTCATACATACATTTTTCTCCCAAACTTATATTTCTCCCCCTTTTTGTCATACATCAAAAAGGGTTAAAAAAAAATTTGAAGTCAAAACAAAACAAAACACACATATTAGAAACCAAACAAAACAAACAAAATATTTTAAGTATCAATCTTACAAACATTTAATTCACCACAAATAAAAGAAAATCGTGCATAATCCAAAGGTTTTGTGAAAATATCCGCAAGTTGAAAATCGGTAGAAACAAAATCGATATCAATGTCACCTTTTTCAAAGTGATCTCTAAGAAAATGATATCTAATGTCTATATGTTTGGTTTTACTATGTTGATTAGCATTTTTGGTCATGTGAATAGCACTAGTATTATCACAATAAATCTTAACATGATCAAAATGTAAATCAAAGTCGAGAAGAGTATGTTGCATCCAAAGAACTTGTGCACAACAAGCTCCGGCCGCTACATACTCCGCCTCGGCGGTTGATAGGGCTACACTATTTTGCTTTTTGGAAGACCAAGATACAAGACAATTGCCCAAGAATTGGCAAGTGCCACTTGTGCTCTTCCTATCTACCCTACAACCGGCATAGTCGGCATCCGAATAACTAGTCATGGTAAATTGGTTAGTTTTCGGGTACCATAAACCTAAATCAATTGTGCCCTTAAGATACCTAATTATGCGTTTTACCGCAATTAAGTGTGATTCCTTAGGACAAGATTGAAAACGTGCACATAAACATACGGAAAACATTATATCCGGCCTACTAGCCGTAAGATAGAGTAAACTACCAATCATGCTACGAAATAATTTGATGTCTACTTCCTTACCTTGTTCATCTTTGTCAAGTTTTGTAGTGGTTGCCATGGGAGTCTTTGCTACTTTGGATCCTTCAAGCCCGAACCTCTTGATAAGTTCTTTGGTGTACTTGGCTTGGTTGATGAATGTCCCATCACTACGTTGCTTGATTTGAAGTCCAAGAAAGAAATTGAGCTCCCCATCATAGACATCTCAAATTCCCTTTTCATGCATGATTCAAAATTCTTGCAAAGAGAAACATTAGTAGATCCAAAAATAATGTCATCAACATAAATTTGAACTATGAGGATATCTTGATCTACATGTTTGGTAAATAATGTTTTATCAACTTTTCCTTTCTTAAAATCATTTGAAAGCAAAAATGAAGACAATCTTTCATACCAAGCCCTAGGGGCTTGTTTCAAACCATATAATGCTTTATCTAATTTATAAACATAATTAGGGTGTGTAGGATCAACAAACCCGGGGGGTTGTTCAACATACACCTCCTCATCAATATAACCATTAAGAAAAGCACTTTTTACATCCATTTGAAATAACTTAAAATCTTTAAATGAGGCATATGCTAAGGTCATCCGTATGGCTTCGAGCCGTGCTACGGGTGCAAAGGTTTCTTCAAAATCAATCCCTTCGATTTGAGTGTAACCTTGGGCAACTAACCTAGCCTTGTTTCTAACTACATTACCCGATTCATCCAACTTGTTCTTAAAGATCCATTTAGTGCCAATAGTAGGTCTATCTTGGGGCCTAGGAACAAGGTGCCAAACTTGGTTGCGCTCAAATTGATTGAGCTCCTCTTGCATGGCAAGCAACCAATATGAATCGGCCTCGGCCTCGAGGACATTTTTAGGTTCTATGTGTGAAATAAAAGCAAAATTACCACAAAAATCTTGAATCTTAGAGCGAGTGGTTACCCCTTTTGATACTTCACCTATGACGAGGTCCTTGGGATGATGAGGATTGAATCTCCAATCCTTTGGTAGTGGTTGAGAGGGCTCCTCTTCATTTGCTTGATGTTCATTTCCTTGAGCCTCTTCCACTTTGGCTTCACTTCCATCACCATCCTTTGGCTTGTCTCCCATGGTAGAAGCATCCTCTAAGGTCACTTTCTCCAAGCCTTCATCTAAAGCATCAATTTCTACACAATTCTTAACAAACTTGTTAGATTCCTCAAATTTAACATGAATAGATTCCTCAATAGTCAAAGTTGACCTATTGAAGACTCTATAAGCCTTACTAGTATTTGAGTAACCTACAAAAATAGCCTCATATGATCTAGCATCAAATTTTCCCAAATTAATATTTGTATTTAAAACAAAACATTTGCAACCAAACACTTTGAAATAAGAAACATTAGGTTTTCTAGAAAATACATCTCATAAGAAGTCTTAGTAGTATTTTTACATAGGAAAACACGATTTGCAATGTAACATGAAGTATGAACGGCCTCGGCCCACAAATAATGTGGTAGACCATATTCATTTAACATTGTCCTAGCCATCTCTTGCAAAGTACGATTTTTCCGCTCAACTACTCCATTTTGTTGTGGAGTTCTAGGACAAGAAAGTTCATGTTTTATTCCATGTTCCTCACAAAAGTGGTAAAGGGAAGGTTAATGAACTCACCTCCTCTATCACTTCTTATTTTAATTATTGAGGAGTCATTTTCCTTTTCAACTCTTTTCTTAAAGGCTTGAAAATATGAAAAGGTTTGACTTTTATGTTCAAGAAAATAAACCCAAGTAAAACGCGAAAAATCATCTACTAAAACATAAGCAAATCTACTCCCACTTAAACTTTTGGTTTGTGTTGGGCCGAATAAATCCATGTGGATTAGCTCTAATGGACGTGATGACATGATATCCTTAATTGATTTGAATGAGGACTTAGTTTGTTTCCCAATTGACATGCGTCACAAACTCGGTCCTTTTCAAAGTTCAATGAAGGAATACCCTTCACCATTTCCTTAGAGTTAAGCCTAGAAATATGGTCAAATGAAACGTGGCCTAATCTCCTATGCCACAACCAAGAGTCGTCATCGAGGGCTTTTAAACATGTTATATTGCAAGACATATTTAACATATCAATCATATAAACATTGCTTTCACGAAAACCGGAAAATACACAAACATTAGAAGTTCTATCAATCACTTTACAAGAAACATTATCAAAAACAACATCAAACCTTTATCACAAAGTTGACTAACACTCAAGAGATTATGCTTGAGGCCATCAACTAAAACAACATTTTCAATTAAAGGAGAGGTGCCAAGTTTTACATTACCAATACCGATGATTTTACCCTTGGCGTCATCTCCGAAGGTGACGGTGCCACCTTCATGATATCTTGATAGGGTTGCAAAGTTGTTGATGTCCCAAGTCATGTGCCTTGAGCAACCGCTATCAAGATACCACAAACCTCTACGTCGTTGGGCTTTGGAAAGTACCTATATCATTTAAAACAATAGTTGATTTTGGTACCCAAACTTTCTTGGGTCCTTGAAAGTTAGTGTTACGAACCCAAACATTATGATGTGATGCACTTAGTCTATCATAGCAAAAATTAGCTAAGTGTCCTTTCCTTCCACAATGTGAGCATGTGTACACTTTTCTATACATGAATGCATGATGTGTATGTGTAGTAGTGTGAGCATGCTTTTGGGGTTTGCCATGTTGTTTAGGTTGTGTAGCATGAACATGAACATGAGCATGAGCATTTTTCTTTGGGGCTTGTTTCTTAGGAAACATAGCCTCAATCTTCTTTTTATCAAATTCACTACACTTTTTCAAAACAACATCTAATGAGTCTAATCTTTCCTTAAGCATGGCAATCTCATTAGAATCAATTAGTGGGGCCTTACCCTTGCAAGAAGTCTTATATTTTTCAAAATCATTTTTAGTAGTGGTCAAGGTGGAAACTAAATTATCCTTTTCTTTTGTAAGATTTACAACTTGAATACTAAATGATTCATTATCCTTTTTCATTTTCAAATACTTTTTCTTCATGAAATCATAATTTTGAGAGAGTTCCATAAATGCTTCACTTAACTCATCCATGGATAAATCTTCATCAAGAAAAGTTGGGGGGGTTACCTTGCTTGTGCTCTCATTTGCCATGAAGCACATATTGGCGGTGTCAATCTCCTCCTCGGATTCACTTTCGTCATCCCATGTTGCTTTCATAGCCTTTTTCTTGTATGGCTTCTTGGATGAAGATGGCTTTACTTTGTCCGGACACTCCGCTACTATGTGTCCCGGCTTTTGGCAATTAAAGCAAGTGATCTTCCTTTCTTCCTTGCCTCCTTGCCATCTCCTCCTTCCTTGGAACTTTGCCTTGTTGTACATCCTCCGGACATTTTTGACTAGAAGTGAGAGCTCCTCGTCATCTTCTTCTTCGTCATCTTCGTCGGAGTAGGTAGCATGACTTTTGAAGGCAATGGTCTTCTTTTTGGTAGGTGCCATGTCCTCCCTTGCCTTTCTCTCCATCTCATGGGTCTTCAAGTTACCAATGAGTCCAATGAGCTCAATCTCATCTTTGTCATTGAGTTCCTTCAATGTTGTAGCTTTTACTTCCCATGATGGAGGGAGAGCCCGGATGATCTTTCTCACCCTTTGGTCATTGTTGATTTCTTCACCTAGAGAAGCAAGACCATTAGTAATCTTTGTAAACTTAGTAACCATATCATCTATGGTATCATTCTCTTGCATGCAAAAATTTTCATATTGGGACCGAAGAAGGTCTATCTTGGCCCTCTTCACTTGTGATGTCCCCTCATGTGTTACTAGCAAATGGGTCCAAATCTCATAGGCGGATTTGCAATGGATGACTCTAGCTATGTCATCATCATTGAGGGCTTGTAGGAGTGCATAATGAGCCCTAGCATTGGCATCAAACTCTTTGGTCTCAATTTCGGACCAAGTAGATTCATCACCGGGGGTACACTAAATTGTTTAGTCACGGCCTTTGCAACTCGACTACCTAGAGATTGCAAGAACACGGTCATCTTAACCTTCCATATGGGAAAGTTAAGTCCATCAAACTTAGGTGGGGTCTTAATTCCATCGGCCATGTTTACTAAGTGGAAATGAATGAAGTGATTAGCAATAAAAGGATCTCTCTAAGGTTGTTAAGCCAAATCCTAGAGTCCAAGCTCTGATACCAATTGAAATACACCTAGAGGGGGGGTGAATAGGTGTAATTGCTAATCTAATGATCCTTTTAAATTTTACTTAAGTGAGGATGCAACGATCTCTCAAAACACGACTAAGAGCCGAATACCCCTTGCGAGGTTCTGAACTCCTTCCTCCCAATTCCCCTTAAATGGGTTAGAGGTGCGCAATGCAACCGTGTTGTATTGAGGTGTGATCGAACAATTCCAAGTATGAAATGCTATGATGGAATGCACACAAGTAATATAGCAATAAAAGTAAACAACACAATATTGCACAAGTAGATGGTTAGTTCTCAAGCAAATAAAACAAGGCAATATAAGAGAAATGGAAAGCAAGAAGAACGTCAAGCCAATCGCAAACAAAGTGATTTGTTTCGAGGTTCGAGCCCGTAGCTCTAGTCCCCGCCTTCACCTCCGTGAAGGGTTTCCACTATCCCCGTAGGATCCCGTACAAGAAAAGGCCTCCAAAGACCTCAAGCCCGTAGCTTCACCTTACAAAGAAGTTCCCCTTAGGAACTTGTCTCCACAAGAACAAAAGATTACAAATTTGTGATCTCAACTAGACCACAACACTCTTTCTCTTTTACAAACACTCTCACACTTTTACAACTTCACCTATAGAGAGAATATGAAATTTTTGGCACTATGAAGTGTGGTGAGAAAAGCTTCAGTTGTAGAGTGATATTAGAGATCAAACAACAACTGAAGAACCAAATTGAAAGAATGGAAATGAAAGCTTTAAACTATTTTTCTCTTTCTCTTGAAAAACAATGAAAACTTGTATTTTTCTTGGTTGATAACTAAGGCCTATTCCCCACTATTTATAGGGAGAGAATAGGTTAAAACCCTGATTTTTTCTGCTGAAAAACTCTGAAAAAGCATCCCAACAACTCCTAAAATCTCTGTTAAAAGAAAAGAGAAAACAGATTTTCAGAAATTCCCAAAATAGAAAGAGCCGTTGGGCTTGTTGCAGGCCTACCGGTCGACTGCCGGTCGACCGGGTGTCTGCTGGCAAAAGAGCCGTTGTGGCTCCGGTCGACTGCCAGTCGACCGAAAAATACAGAGAGCAGATCACCAAAAATCAGTCGACCGATATTTAGGGTCGGTCGACCGGCAGACATGCACAGCCTCGTGCATGTCTGGCCACAGCAGCCGGTCGACTGATATTTAGGGTCGGTCGACCGGTCTGCCTGGAAAACAGTTTTCTGGGCAGATTTTGAGTTAGAAAAATTTGTAGAAATTCCTTTAAAAATCTTAAGCTAAGTGTTATGCTGAAAATAGTTTATATACATGTATTTAAACAAGTTTTGAAGATATAAGGCTTTGGGTACATGTATGTATTAAACTAAGGCATAAACTTAGAAACACCATTTTCAAAAACATAGACATATTCAAAACACATGTGTGTGCAAATCCTAGAGCCAAAATTTACATATTCTATCTTTACAAAAACTACACTTACAAGCTTCTAGGTCTTCAAGACTTCAACATGGGCAATCTTCACTTGATCTTCAATATTGCACTTTGAGCCCAATTTGACTTGTCTTGAGTCCAATAGCTTGTATATGAGTCCAAAATCTTTGTATATGAGTGAGAGTACTTCTAGTATGATAATAAACCTGAAACACACTTAAACAACAAATGATATTAGTACAAATAACTAATATGTTTTGTAATCATCAAAATACACTAAACATGGGTTGATTGTAACCTTGGGCCAACAATAATAAAATGGTATAAACAATAGTGACATAAGAAATGCTTGTTATTTGGTCACTCTCTCGTTCGGATCATGGTACTCGTATGCCATGTGCAGATGGGTTTGTTCGGAGTGCAGACTTCGGTATGAACTGCTAGTGATATGGGACACTTAAAGAGATTGATTAAAATACCAAGAAGTATTAATCGTTATTATTGTATAAATAACATGACATGCTCGATACATGTATATTATTGTTTCATTTATACTAGTGACACTTTCTGATATCTTATCCACCATTATGTCACACGTATGTTGTGCACCGACTCATGTATATTATTATGTGGTTATATTTGTTATATATTTCTGATGTGTTATCCATTGTTATGTCATATGTATATTTAGCACTCCTATGTTTTTCACAGACACGCTATTTATGTACACTGATATTCTGTATTTCTGATAATATCTTTTTCATATATATTGAGTAGACACACTGTTATTGTATAAGCACAACACTATAATATGATTACTTCACATATTTCATATTTACATGTTCATCTTCATCACGATTCACTGTAAATAGATGTAATTTGTGACATAACCCGGACTGTTAATTGACATTAATGATATTATATTGGGTAATGTTGTGGTAATACCACTGTAGTCACATGCTTAATATGACTTGTATATCTATACTGATTGTTATTATAGTTATATTGTATCACTGGTATTTAACCATATATTATAAATTATCTTGATTATACTATTATAGTATATATTACTACTCACTTGGTCGCTTTCTGATGACCCTAGATTTGCGTGCCCAGGTTGATAATATGTGATATCATATTGTCAGATATTTCATTGGATTCACATAGGAGACTCGTCATTGATACCATTCATATGTATCTTTATTATTTAGTCTTTATTTTCTTATTTATCCATATTTTCTATATCTATCATGATCACTAACCCCTTTCTGTAGGTATTCTTATACTTATTTAATGCTGGTACTATTGTATATTGTGTTTATTCCCAGTACTGAGGCTTAGTGTACGTATGTGAGGGTATTTCTATCCTGTGTATGTACGTCGCTGTAACGTCCCCATACCCTCAGGATCTTACAGTGTTCTTCATGCTTGACTGTTTTATTGTTATATTATATTTCATCATATCACACACACGTGCACGTTCCCTTTTATTTTGCACATTGTTGCTGACGATCGTAGATTTGCACATCTAGGTCTATGTTCTTTTTATTGTTGATTAGGCATTTTGGGAGGATCATATGTATTACGAGGAGTCTGATGTTTACTCTGTTTGACCTAGGGTATTCTTCTTGTCACTTTTTATTTTCAGTCATTTTCTTGATTCTCTATATAGACCCAATACTTGTTCATTCCTTTATTCATCTGCTATCATTGTGTTAGAAATTTATATATCATTTTGAAATGATATTGATTTATCATAATTGATTTTTATAGCTTGTTCAGGTTACTTTAGGCTTAGCATGTATACGTGGGGTATTCTCCTCGCGTATATACATCACTGACTCTCGCCGTGACTCCGTGTCCACGTATTTGTGAAGCGAAGCGTGACAGAGGCTAACCCAAGCCTATCTTCATAAGCTAGAGCTTATTGCCTTCCGAGAAAGAGGACCTAATACATTCTTGTACGAGAGATATAGATGTCTTCGCTTGGACTTATGAGGACATACCTGGACTCGATCCCCAAGTAGCCATGCATCGCCTCAACATTAACCCGGATGCAAAGCCAGTCAAGCAACAGCAATGATGGTTCCACCCAGAGATCATGGAAGCAATCGAATTAAAAGTCAAAAAACTCATAAACTCTGATTTCGTTAGGGAAGAGCAACACTCTGATTGGGTAGCCAACATTGTTCCTGTCCCCAAAATGAATGAAAAGATCCAAATCTGCATCGACTTCATGATCTGAATGCCGCTTGTCCCAAAGATGAGTTCCTGTAGGATCTAAAAATTACGTCAACACAAATCTAAAACAAAGGATGAATTAAATCACAGGAAGTAAATCAAACGCAAACACAAGTGATTTATCTTGGTTCGGTTCTCTTGATCTACATCCAGTCCCCAAGCCACCCGCTTGAGATTTTTCTTTAACCTTTGATTTTGTACACCCAAAATCAACACTTTGTACGCCACTTGACAAATCTCCTTTGCCAAATGTATATAACTCTTCTTACACCAAGAAGACAACAACAACCGTGTACAGTTTCTCTTCAACCTGAAGACGCTCTTGTACAATCTTTCTCTTTGAGTAATTACAATCAATCCTATAAGTCTTGAATCTTTATGTGATTGTGAACAAGGATTCTTATAGGTGGACTCTCAGAATTCTTCACTAAAGGATTGGAATTTGTGTGAAGAATAGAAAGTGGAAACAGTTTTCTAAAAAATAGAATTTTTCAACAGAGTTTAGACAGAAAACTATTGATATGAAGTGGTAATCTAGACAAGGACAACATCCCTATTTATAGGTGAAATCTATGGTCAGTAAGGATAGTTATCAGGATAAATTTGAATATTAAAACGTTGGATAAAACACCAGAATTCAATAACTATACAACAGTTACAAACTGTTATAAGTCGACTAGGGGTTGGGGGTTAGTCGACTAGTATAGGCATATTTGACTAGGTTAGTTGACTAATAAAGAAAGCAAGTCAACTACATCAAGACTGATACAGATATGCAAGTCTCTGAAAACTGCTATTAGTCGACCAGTAGAGAACTATTAGTCGACTACAATATGTATAAGTCGACTAATAAAGTTGATAAGTCGACTAACAATCCTATTAGTTTACTAATAGTAAGGGTCAAGTCTACTGATAGGAAGGGTCAAGTCTACTAATAGGACTATTTTGTGTGTGATCAAGGCTTTTAACAAATATCTAAAAAATATACAAAAATAGTACAAATTACATTTGTTATCATCAAAACAAGTTCCAACAGTTCCTCTCCAAATCACGGATGTCATGATTGACAATACGTGTGTTTTGAGAGGATGTATTTTATGGACAGATTCTATGGATATAATCAAATCAAAATTTATCCAGAAGATGAGAAGAATAAATCCTTCAGAATACTGGGAGTGTACTGCTACACTGTGATGCTCTTTGGCTTGAAGAATGTAGGACGATATACCAACGCGCCATAAATACGATCTTCCATGAGCATATATGCAAGATCATCGAATGCTACGTAGATGATATTGCAATGAAAAGCTACGACAAAGGTGATCACATAACAGATCTGAAGAGTATATTTGACATCATGCGGGCGCATCAATTGAATATAAAATCCCACAAGTCCTTCCTGGGGGTAGCCAGTGGCAAGTTTTTTAGATTTATTATAACATCCAAGGGAATCCACCTCGACCCTGAGAAGGTCTGTGCTATTCAGGAGATGTAACCTCCAAGAAATTTCAAATAATTTAGTGGATTGCAGGGACATCTGACCTACATCTAAAGATTCATATCAAATCTTTCAGGACGTTGCCAACCCTTCACCAAGCTGATGAAGAAGGGAGTCTCATTTATATAGAAAGTCTCATTTGTATGGGACAGTACTTGCCAGTAAGCGTTTGAGGAAATCAAATAATTCCTCTCGCATTTGCCTATTCTTGCAGCTCCAGTATCAGGGAAACCCTTCCTGAAATATGTTAGAGCCATGGATCATTCTTTGGGAGCTCTACTAGCCGAGAATAATGACCAAGGATATGAGCAAGCAATTTATTACCTGAGCAAGACCATGATAGGGGCTGAGCATCGCTACAACCCGGTCGAAAAAGAATGCCTAGCTTTGGTCTTCGTCGTCTAGAAAATGCGACACTATCTTGTGGGCTAGACCATTCAGTCATCTCTAAGGTCAATCCTTTAAGATTGCTTATGACAAAACCATCATTGCTAAATGGTCGATTGACAAAGTTGGCTATATTGCTCTCGCAATATAATACAGCTCCTACCACAAAAATCCATGAAGAGATAATCAGTGGCAGATTTCTTAGCTGAATATTCAGACCCAAAAGCAACTAGACTTTACGAAGATCTCCCGGACGAGATTGCTGAAATTTGCATAACCCAAACATCCTTCGAAGAACAAGTCTGACAACTATTCTTCGATGGGGCATCAAGAATGGGTCCCAGAGGATACTGAAAAACACCTAGAGGGGGTGAATAGGTGTTATGCTAATCAAATGCACTTTTAAAACTAGTTGACATGAAATATGAAAGCGGTCACTCAAAACAAGGATTTGAAGTCAGATTCCCGATGAAGGGCTCTAGAACTTCTCCTCTTTGATTCCTCTAGATGATGAGTTGAGGTGCTTAATTGCTTCTTTGTTGATATGAGTATAGACCGAAAATGCAAAGTGATAGAATGAGTGCTATAATGAAAAGTAAGACAAATAAAATCACAAGTTAATAAATGTAAAGTAATAAAGAGCAAGATCAAAACAAACGCAAACACAATAGAATTTGTTTCAAGGTTTGAGCCACTGCTCTACGTCCCCACCTTCACCACTATAAAGGATTTTCACTATATTTACTAAGGGAACTTCCACAAAGGAATCTTACACCAAAGGATTACAACTTGGTCTACTCAAGATCGGAGTACCCAACTCCAATAATACTATCCTCCACACAAGAAGAACCACAACTCAATGGAATACAAGTCACTTGGTGATCTAGGAAGACCACAAACACTCTCTTAAAACTTCTTATAGAGTGGAGCATGAATTGAGGCTCAAGAAGTTAACTAAGAGAAAATTTTCAGTAGCAAAGATTTAGAAGACTTAAAAAACCAACTGAAAAATCTTTACAATAGAAAGAACTTAGAAAATGGAAAGCTATAAACACTTCTCTCTTGAAAACACTTGAAACTTGGATATTTTTTCTTATGGAAGACCAAAACCCATGTCCTCTATTCATAGCCAAGGATGAAAAACATTCAAGAGTGAAGTCAGCTGATTTGAGGTGAGATAGACCTATTGGAAACAAAAAAATGACTGTTGGAGCATTTTAAAATTAAAACAAATTCAAAATGTAACCGTTATGCCAACCTGGACGGCTGCCGGTCGACCGGTCGGTCGACCGACACGTCACTTTAAAAAGTAGCCGTTGGCTCGGTCGACCGCCCGCTTCTATCAAAACAAAATTTAGCCAAGTGACCTTTTCGGCCACAATAAGTGCATGCATAAATTTTATCATACATGAAGGCATGATGAGTGTGTGGTGTGTGAGCATGTTTGGTTTGTATTGTGTGTTTAGCATGTGTGTGTTCAAATGTCGTGACTTATGAGTATGGGTGTGTGAAGCATGAGTTTGTTTCTTTGGGATATGTTTCTTAGGAAACATAGCCTGCAATCTAGCTTTGTCAAATTCACATTTCTTTAAAACTTCTCCTAAAGAGTTAATTTTATTCTTTTGAATAGAAATCTCATCTTTATCTATTTGTTGAAATTTAGCTTTACAAGAAATCTTATAAGCATCAAAATCTTTTAAGTAGAAGTGGGAGTTGAAAACAAATCATCCTTTTCTTTTGTGAGTATGAAAATTTTGTGGTTAAGAGTTTCATTTTCTTTTTTTATTTTTAAATATTTCTTTTTAAGAAAATCATAATTATGAGATAATTCTTCAAAAGCTTCTCGTAATTCATTCATGGATAATTCACAATCGTCAAGAGATGATTCGAAGGTTACCTTATTTGTGTTATCATTTGCCATAGAACACATGTGAGCCGTGTCAACTTCTTCGTCGGATTCACTCTCCGAGTCTCGTGTAGCTTTTAGAGCCTTCTTTTTTTTATGGCTTCTTAGAGGTGGGGGTTTACTCTTGTTCTCCAGACACTCCGCAACGATGTGCACCGGCTTCTGACAATTGAAGCAGATGATCTTCTTTTCTTCCTTTCCTTGCCATCTTCTTCTATTTTGAAATTTTGCTTTGTTGTACATTCTCCTAACATTCTTCACAAGAAGGGAGAGATCTTCATCATCCTCTTCTTCATCATCTTCGTCGGAGTAGGTGGAAGAGGTTTTGAAAGCGATTGCTTTCTTCTTTAGAGGAACCATCTCTTCTCTAGCCTTTCTTTCTATCTCATGAGTCTTAAGGTTGCCTATAAGACCAATGAGCTCCATTTCCTCCTTGTTGTTTAGCTCCTTCAAGGTTGTAGTTTTGACCTCCCATGATGGTAGAAGTGTACAAATGATCTTCTTCACCTTTTGATCGTTGTTAATGTCGTCACCTAAAGAAGCAAGGCCGTTAGTTATTTTAGTAAATTTTATAATCATATCATCAATGGACTCATTTTCATGCATAGAGAAGTTTTCATATTAAAAACGCAAGATATCAATTTTAGCCCTCTTGACTTGTGATGTTCCCTCATGAGTGACTACTAAGTGAGACCAAATCTAGAAAGCGGATTTGCAGTGAATAACTCTAGCTATATCATCATCATTCAAGGCTTGAAGTAATGCATAGTGTGCTTTTACATTAGCATCAATTTCTTGGTGGCAATATCGGACCAAGTGTCTTCATCACCGCTGGGTATACTAAATGGTTTAGTCACCGCCTTTGTAACCTGGCTTCCTAAGGATTGTAAGAATATGGTCATCTTAACCTTCCATATGGGAAAGTTAAGGCCATCAAACTTGGCAGGGGTCTTCATACCATCGGCCATTTTTACTAGTGGATGAGAATGAAATATGGAAAAGATGATTAGCAATTAAGGATCTCTCTAAGGTTGTTAAGCCAAAAACTAGAGACCAAAACTCTGATACCAATTGAAAAAACACCTAGAGCGGCGGTGAATAGGTGTTATGCTAATCAAATGCACTTTTAAAACTAGTTGAGATGAAATATGCAAGGGTTCACTCAAAACAAGGATTTGAAGTCGGATTCCTGGTGAAGGGCTCTAGAACTTCTCCTCTTTAATTCTTTTAGATGATGAGTTGAGGTGCTTAATTGCTTCCTTGTTGATATAAGTATAGACCGAAAATGTAAAGTGATGGAATGAGTGCTATAATGAAAAGCAAGACAAATAAAATCACAAGTTAATGAATGTAAAGTAATAAAGAATAAGATCTAAACAAACGCAAACACAAGAGAATTTGTTTCGAGGTTCGAGCTACTACTCTACGTTCTCACCTTTATCACTATGAAGGATTTCACTATATCCACTAAGGAAACTTCCACAAAGGAACCTTACACCTAAGGGATTACAACTTGGTCTACTCAAGACCGGAGTACCCAACTCCAACAATACTATCCTCCACACAAAAGGAACCACAACTCAATGGAAAACAAGTCACTTGGTGATCTAGGAAGACCACAAACACTCTCTTACAACTTCTTATAGAGTGGAGCATGAATTGAGGCTCAAGAAGTTAAGTGAGAGAAAATTTTCGGTAGCAAAGAATTAGAAGACTTAAAAAACCAACTGAAAAACTTTGCAATAGAAAGAACTTTGAAAATGGAAAGCTATAAATACTTCTCTCTTGAAAACACTTGAAACTTGGATATTTTTTTTCTTGTGGAAGACCAAAACCCATGCCCTCTATTTATAGGCAAGGATGAATAACATTCAAGAATGAAGTCAGGTGATTTGAGGTGAGATAGACCTCTTGGAAACAGAAAATGACCGTTGGAGCTTTTTAAATCAAAAAAAAATTCAAAATGTAGTCGTTATACCAACCTGGACGACTGCCGGTTGACCGGCACGTCACTTTAAAAAGTAGTTGTTGGCTCCAACCAACCGCCCGATCGACCGCAGGTCATTTTAAAAAGAAATTTTGAACTGTCGGTCAACCGGGCCGGTCGACCGACACAAACAGAGTATAAGGCCCTATCAGTCTGTCGACCGGTCGGTCGATCGGTCGGTCGACCGCAGGGGTTGATGGTCGACCGGGTCGATAACTAACAAACGTGCGCAGACATGCACGCCCACAGCCAAAAAGCCCGGTCGATCGTGTTGGCCTGAAACAGCTACGGTCGACTACCCGATCGACCGTTATGGCCTGAAATAGATTTTAAACAGATTTGTGAATGTTAAAATATTTTTAAAATATTTTGTATTGGTTTGAGGGTTATGTAGCATAGTATAGGAGATAAAATACATGTTCTAAACTTGATGTAAAAATTTAAAAAATTATGAAATATGTATTAATACCAAACATGCAATAAAACCAATACTGCCCAAAACTTGTATTTTTAAAAAGTGTATTTTTGTGTGTGTAACTTCTTGAACACTTCTATCATATTCTTACTCTTTAACATACTAAAATCTTACAAGGGTCTAGGTGACTACAAGATCTTCAATCGGGCTTCTCCATTTGCATCATTTGAGTGTACTGAGTTATAATCCCATATTTGAGACTTCTTGAATCAACACCACCTTCCTTTAGAGGAAGAGACTTCTTGAATCCTTGGAACTCTGAAATAATCTTAACCGCTTAAATTTGATTAGCACAAATAATTATATATGTTCTGTAATCATCAAAACCATAAAACAGGGTGATTGTAACCTTGTGCCAACAATCTCCCCCCTTTTGATGATGACAAAACATATGAGTTATTTAAGATAAAAAAATGTGAAAGAGCTTGAAAAAGCTCCTCCTCAAATTATGATATCTATCAAGTATAAGAAAAGAATACGTACCTTACAAAAAAATGAACTTTACAACTTATAACAAAAATGAGTGGAAGTATGCGTGGAAAAGAAATAACTCAAAATATTTCTCCCCCTTTTTGTCATGTATCAAAAAGGGTCAAGCCAACAAAACATTCTTAAAGATTATTGCAAAAATCTCATGAATCCATAATACAAACATTTAATTCACCATAAAAATGAAATCTATTATAATCTATTAGTTAGTGAAAATATCCGCAAGTTGAAAATCGGTGAAAACATAATCAATTTCAATGTCACCTTTCTCATAATGATCTCGAAGAAAGTGATATCGAATTTCTATGTGCTTTGTCTTACTATGTTGATTTGTATTTTTAGTCATATGAATGGTACTAGTATTATCATAAAATATCTTAATATGGTCTTAATGCAAATCATAGTCAAGGAGAATATATTTCATCTAAAGGACTTATGCACAACAAGCCCTGGCCGCAACATACTCCGCCTCGGCGGTTGAGAGGGCTACAGAATTTTGCTTCTTAGAAGACCATGAAATAAGAAAATTTTCTAGAAACTGACAGGTTCCACTTGTATTCTTCCTATCCACTCTACAACCCGCATAGTCAGCATCCAAAAAACTCGTCATGAAAAATTGTCCGATTTTCAGATACGACAAATCCATTCCAATGATGCCCTTAAGATATCTAATAATGCGTTTGACCGCAATCAAATGAGACTCTTTAGGAAAAGATTGGAATCTAGCACATAGACAAACACTAAACATAATATCTGGCCTACTAACCGTTAAATAAAATAAACTACTAATCATGCTACGATGAGTTTAATGTCTACATTTATACCTTGTTCATCCTTATTAAGTTTTGTTGTGGTAGCCGTAGGAGTTTTGCTTGTCTTTGCCACTTCAAGCCCAAATTTCTTGATGAGTTTTTTTCGTGTATTTGGCTTGATTTATAAAAATCTCATCACTCCTTTGCTTGATTTGGAGTCTAAGGAAGTAGTTAAGTTCGCCCATCATAGACATCTCATACATGATTCAAAATCTTTGCAAAGTTTTTCATTAGTAGATCTAAATATAATATAATCAACATATATTTGAACAATAAGAATATCATTATCAATA
This sequence comes from Agave tequilana, assembly GCA_038442645.1. NCBI lineage: Eukaryota > Viridiplantae > Streptophyta > Magnoliopsida > Asparagales > Asparagaceae > Agave > Agave tequilana. The sequence goes on from JAVJIF010033411.1 coordinate 81,991, forward strand.
TGTTTAGTAAACAAAGCGGTATCTATTTTTTCCTTTAGCAAAACCATTAGAAATAAGAAATGATGAAAGTCTTTCATACCAAGCTCTAAGAGCTTGTTTTAAACCATATAAAGCTTTGTCTGGTTTGAAAATAAAATCCGAAAGTGAAGGATCAACAAACTCGGGGGTTGTTCAACATACACCTCCTCTTTAATAAAACCATTTAAAAATGCGCTTTTGATATCCATTTGAAAAGGTTTGAAATCTTTATAGGAAGCAAAAGCAAGTATTATCCGTATGGCTTCAAGCCGTGCTACGGTGCAAAGGTTTCCTGAAAATCGATACCTTCAATTTGGGTGTAACCTTGGGCCAGTAACCTAGCTTTATTCCTAACAACTTTACCCGACTCATCCAACTTGTTCCTAAAAATCCATTTAGTGCCAATCATTGGTCTATCATGGGGTCAGGGATAAGATGTCAAACTTGGTTGCGCTCAAATTGATTAAGCTCTTCTTACATAGCAAGCAACCAATATGAGTCGCCCTCGGCTTTGAGGATGTTCTTTGGTTTAAAATGAGAAAGAAAAACATAATGGCCACAAAGATCATGGAGTTTGGAACGAGTAATTACCCCTTTTGATACATCACCTATAATGAGATCTTTGGGATGATGTGAAGTAAATCTCTAATCCATTGGAAATGGTTGAGTAAGCTCCAGTTCAACTTCTTGAACTTCACTTTGTTCCTCAATCTTAGGCTTGTCTTCTTGTATAGGTGAGTCCGTCAAGGTTATCCTCTCCATGTCTTTTCCTAAGAAATCTATTAAAAAAACATTAGATTCCTCAACTTTACATGTATAGATTCTTCAATAGTCATAGTAAATTTATTGAAGACTCTATAGGCTTTACTAGTGTTAGAATATCCAACGAAAATACCTTCATAAGATTTTGCATCAAACTTACCCAAATTATCTTTAGTATTTATAACAAAACATTTACAACCAAAAACTTTAAATAAGAAATATTTGGTTTTCTTGAATAGTAAATTTTGAAAGAAGTTTGAGAAGTGGTTTTGCAAAAATAAATCCTATTTGATATGTAACATGATGTGTTTACGGCCTCAGCCCATAGGTATTGAGAGAGACCGTATTCATTTATCATAGTCCTATCTATTTCTTATAGTGTTTGATTTTTCCTCTCAACTACTCCATTTTGTTGTGGAGTTTTAGGACAAGATAATTCATGCTTAATTCTCTGTTCTTCGGAATAGGTGATAAAAGATTGGTTAATGAATTCACCACCTCTATTACTCCTTATGCGTAAAATTAAAGAATCTTTTACCTTTTCAACTCTTTTGCTAAACATTTAAAAATGTGAAAAGACTTGATTTTTATGTTCTAAAAAGAAACCCATGTAAAACGAGAAAAATCATCAACCAAAATAAAAGCAAAACAATTCCCACATAGACTTTTGGTTTTAGTAGGACCAAACAAATCCATATGAATTAACTCCAAAGGTCGTGATGTTAATGATATCCTTGATGAATTTGAAAGAGGGCTTGGTTTGTTTCTCAAGTTGGCACGCATCGCAAATGCGGTCCTTTTCAAATTTCAAATAAGGAATACCTTTCACTGCTTCCTTATTATTTATTCAAGATAGATGGTCAAAAGAAATATGACCTAATCTCCTATGCCATAACCAAGAGTCTTCATTGAAGGTATTCAAACATGTGGCATTGCATGTACATTAGACATATCAATCATGTATACATTATTTTCATGAAATATGGAAAGTATACATGCATTAGTTTGTCTATCAAATATATTACAAGCTAAGTCATCAAAAATCACATTAAAACCTTTATCATAAAGTTGACTAACACTCAAGAGATTATACTTGAGGCCATTAACTAAAACAACATTCTCAATCAAAGGAGATGAACCAAGTTTGATGTTACCTATACTAACAATCTTTCCTTTGGAGTCATCTCCGAAGGTGACGGTGCCACCTTCATGGTATCTTGATAGGGTTGTAAAGTTGTTGATATCCCATGTCATGTGCCTTGGGCAACCACTATCAAGATACCACCGTTCCTTACGTCTTTGAGCTTTAGAGTGTACCTGCATCATGTAACATATTTGTTGATTTTGATACCCAAATTTTCTTAGGTCCTTTAATGTTAGTATTACGAATCCAAACATGATTATTTGAGGCATTTATTCTATCAAAACAAAATTTAACTAAGTAATTTTTTCGGCCACAATAAGTGCATGCATAAATTTTACCATACATGAAGGCATGATGAGTGTGTAGAGTGTAAGCATGTTTGGTTTGTGTTATGTGTTTAGCATGATATATGTTCAAATGTTGTGACTTATGAGTATGTGTGTGTGAAGCATAAGTTTATTTCTTTGGGATCTGTTTCTCAAGAAACATAGCCTGTAATCTAGCTTTGTAAAATTCACATTTCTTAAAACTTCTCCTAAAGAGTTAATTTTATTCTTTAGAATAGAAATCTCATCTTTATCTATTTATGGAAATTTAGCTTTACAAGAAACCTTATAAGCATCAAAATCTTTTTGAGTAGAAGTGAGAGTTGAAAACAAATCATCTTTTTCTTTTGTGAGTATGAAAATTTTGTGGTTAAGAGTTTCATTTTCCTTTTTCATTTTAAACATTTCTTTTTAAGAAAATCATAATTGTAAGATAATTCTTCAAAAGCTTCTCCTAATTCATCCATGGATAATTCACAATTGTCAAGAGATGATTCAGAGGTTACCTTATTTGTGTTATCATTTGCCATAAAACACATGTGGGTCGTGTCAACTTCTTCGTCGGAATCACTCTCCGAGTCCCATGTAGCTTTTAGAGCCTTCTTTTTATATGGCTTCTTGGAGGTGGAGGGTTTACTCTTGTTACTCCTCAACAATGTGCCCTGGCTTCCGACAATTGAAGCAAATGATCTTCTTTTCTTCCTTTACTTAAAATTTTGCTTTATTGTACATTCTCCTAACATTCTTCACAAGAAGGGAGAAATCTTCATCATCCTCTTCTTCATCATCTTCGTCGGAGTAGGTGGAAGAGGTTTTGAAAGCGATTGCTTTCTTCTTTAGAGGAACCATCTCTTTGGCCTTTCTTTCCATCTCATGAGTCTTATGGTTACCTATAAGACCAATGAGCTCCATTTCCTCTTGTCGTTTAGCTCCTTCGAGGTTATAGCTTTGACCTCCCATGATGGTGGGAGTGCACGAATGATCTTCCTCACCTTTTGATCGTTGTCAATATCGTCACCTAAAAAGCAAGACCGTTAGTTATTTTAGTAAATTTTATAATCATATCATCCATGGACTCATTTTCATGCATAATGAAGTTTTCATATTGAGAACGCAAAAGATCGATTTTAGCCCTCCTGACTTGTGATGTTCCCTCATGAGTGACTACTAAGTGAGACCAAATCTCGAAAGTGGATTTGCAATGAATAACTCTAGCTATATCATCATCATTCAAGACTTGAAGTAATGCATAGTGTGCTTTTGCATTAGCATCAAATTCCTTGGTGGCAATATCGGACCAAGTGTCTTCCATCACCACTGGGTATACTAAATGATTTAGTCACCACCTTTGCAACCTAGCTTCCTAAGGATTGCAAGAATACGGTCATCTTAACCTTCCATATGGGAAAGTTAAGGCCATCAAACTTGGGAGGGGTCTTAATACCATCAGCCATTTTTACTAGTAGATGAGAATGAAATATGAAAAAAGATGATTAGCAATTAAGGATCTCTCTAAGATTGTTAAGCTAAGAAACTAGGGATCAGAGCTCTGATACCAATTGAAAAACACCTAGAGCGGCGGTGAATAGGTGTTATGCTAATCAAATGCACTTTTAGAACTAGTTAAGATGAAATATGCGAGCGGTCACTCAAAACAAGGATTTGAAGCCGGATTTCCAGTGAAAGGCTCTAGAACTTCTCCTCTTTGATTCCTCTAGATGATTAATTGAGGTGGTTATTTGCTTCCTTGTTGATATGAGTATAGACTGAAAATGCAAAGTGATGGAATGAATGCTATAATGAAAAGCAAGACAAATAAAATCACAAGTTAATGAATGTAAAGTAATAAAGAGCAAGATCAAAACAAACGCAAACACAAGAGAATTTATTTCGAGGTTCGAGCCTCTCCTCTACGTCCCCGCCTTCACCACTATGAAGGCTTTCCACTATATCCACTAAGAGAATTTCTACAAAGGAACCTTACGCCCAACTTAGTCTACTCAAGACCGGAGTACCCAACTCCAACAATACTATCCTCCACACAAGAGGAACCACAACTCAATGTAATACAAGTCACTTGGTGATCCAGGAAGACCACAAACATTCTCTTACAACTTCTTATAGAGTGGAGTATGAATTGAGGCTCAAGAAGTTAAGTGAGAGAAAATTTTCAGTAGCAAAAATTTAGAAGACTTAAAAAACCAACTGAAAAATTATGCAATAGAAATAACTTTGAAAATAGAAAGCTATAAACTCTTCTCTCTTGAAAACACTAGAAACTTGGATATTTTTTTCTTGTGGAAGACCAAAATCCATGCCCTCTATTTATAAGCAAGGATGAATAACATTCAAGAGTGAAGTCAGGTGATTTGAGGTGAGATAGACCTCTTGGAAACAGAAAATGATCGTTGGAGCTTTTCAAAATCAAAACAAATTTGAAATGTAACCGTTATGCCAACCTGGACGACCGGCTGGTCGACCGGCCGGTCGACCGGCACGTCACTTTAAAAAGTAGCCGTTGGTTCCGGTCGCCCCCTTGGTCGACCGCATGTCATTTTAAAAAGAAATTTTTGAACTCTTGGTTGACCAGGCCGGTCTACTGACACAAACAGAGAGTAAGGCCCTATCAGTCGGTCGACCGGTCGATCGACCGTAGGGGTTGACGGTCGACTGACAAACGTGCACAGACGTGCACGCCCATTGCCAAAAAGCCCGATCGACCGGCCGTCGACCGTGTTGGCCTGAGACAGCTACGGTCGACTGCTTGGTCGATCGTTAAGGCCTGAAATAGATTTTAAAAAGATTTTTGAACTTTAAAATATTTTTAAAATATTTTGTATTGGTTTGAGGGTTATGTAGCATAGTATAGGAGATAAAATACATATTCTAAACTTGATGTAAAAATTTGAAAAATTATGAAACATGTATTAATACCAAACATGCAACAAAACATTAGAAAAATAGGTCATATTTTGAAGTGAGCATGCCAAAACAACAGTTTTAGGCATTCTTCTTCCTAATCATTTCTCTTCTTCCTTAAAGATGGCTTATCTAGCCTAACTTTTTCATATGTAATGGTGGCATGTCTCCCTTCTCCTATTCGATTGATCGAAGCTCGATTCAATGACAAAGCATTTAAATAGTCAGATGAACTAATTGAATGAGTTTATCTGGTGGCTTATTAAGCCAAACTCATTGAAGAAGGTTTGTGATGCATCTTTGCAAAACCTTTCCAGTGCTTCTGCATTCATAATAAAATATAACAATCGAATGAGGAACAGAGAGGATTCCATCAGGAATGTTAATCTCTGGACAAAATCCCCATGAAGTTTTACATTGACTTCTTTAATCCCCAACAAAATTTTTAGAAGTCATGAAATATGTTCACTTCAAGTGATACAGCAATCCAACACCTCCGATGATTAAGGATAGAGGGAAAATGTTAGCTTTTAAGCCCAACGGAAAATTCTCGACAACTCATCGTACTGAGGGGAATAGTATGGCTAGCCTAACTCAAATGGTAGTTTGTAAAGGCATAGCTGAGGGTCTGCTAAAAATTCTAAGGGACCTGATCCCACCTATTCCCACCAGAATCCCTTGCTAATTTCCTTCCATGGAATGGTAGGACCACAAACTGCATTTATTTCTCCAGCGAAATGATTACAGATTTACCCTGTCATGTTAACACTATACCTCTGACCGTAAAAATTCAATATATCCCTAGTGGGTATAACTCTTTGTCAATTCTTTTCAATAGAATGATGGGTCCACTAAACATTGTTCAAATCTCCAAACCAATTTCGGTTAAGTTAACACAACACCTCTGACCAAATATTGCTTAAATCGCAAAAATCAATTTCAGTCAAGTTAACACTACACCTCTGACCAAATTTGCCTAAGCTGCAAAACACATACATGCTAAGTTAACATCATACTTCTGACAGTCACTTCTCTCAGTTTTATTAATGAAAATGAGACTTTCAATGCTAAGTTAATATCACACGTCTAACACACATCCTTGTCAAGTTAACATCATACCTCTGATAATTCAATTTGCTCAAATTGCAAATCCAAGCTCATTAAGTTAACATTACATTTCTAACGTTAAAAATCATCATAGACGTCCAACTGGTCCAATCCCACTTGTCATTCTCCCCAATTGAATGATAAATCCACTTAAATTGCAAAGATTGTAAAATAATCGCTGTCATGTTAACATCACAGCTCAAACAGTAAGTTTCCATTCCCCTAATCTCCAGCAGAGAACTAGTCATGTTAACACTAAACCTCTAACGATAAACTCAGACATAATCCCCATCAGATCAAACTCTTGTTATTCTTATTAATAGAATAGCAAATCCACAAAACTTATTCAAATTATAAATTCCAAACCTACTGTAAAGTTAACATCACACCTTTGACAGTAACCTTCTCAAATTCCCCCCATAGAGTTATTCTAATTTGCTAAGTTAATATCACACCTCTGACAATTAAAACTCGTTGCTTTATTTAGTCTAGTTTTTTAATGAAAAGAGAAATAGATATGATTCTATGGCATGGATTTGTGATGCGAATCTCGACTTACTCTAAGCGAAATACAGTCCAAACGTGACACTCACGTTTAGTTGACATCTGTTTCTATAAGTTTTGAGCGCGACCTTCGCATCTCAAATACAACAGCCAGAGCTGTATCTCAAGCACATTATGAGAGCCACGTCTCTACATCAAATGACATCCGCATCTTCAACATCAAATGAAGGTCACATCTTTTAAAGTCCATGACATCCGCGTCTAACGACAGGATCCAATGTGATAATCGCCTCTACATCAAAGAGAGTCTCGTCCTTTCTTCTAATATAAAGAGTATGTCTTTATTACTATAATCAGTTCAACAGTACACTGGCAAAGGTAATCGACAACTCTATCGATTCAACAGTACACCGACAACTAAATCAGGGCTCAAATAAGTTCTAAATTGTGTATCTAGGTACTTACAATGATCATCCTTGGAGGCTTCAAGTAGTTAACAGTACACACACGAAGACCAGATTTCAGACAAGATCAAGCCCAGAGTAACTCAAAAGATTGTCAGTCTAATCATGGAAGCCCGCATCAACATCAAGTCAAAAATATTCTGAAATCCGTTTCAATCAACTGCGGAGTTTTGAAAACTTTGGAGAGGGTTCTGTAAGCTGTCTAAAAATTACTGAAGATAAGTCCTTATACGCAAACCTCATTCCAATGCGAAGGTCATGTTTCATTACAAAACATGGACCTCGCGTCCAACTGCAAACGCGAACCTCGGCCAGCTCTGCATCCAACTGCAAACGTGAACCTCGGCTAGTTCTGCGTTCTAACTCAAACATGGACCTCAACCAGCTCCACGTTCTAACTCAAATGTGAACCTCAGCGAATTTCGTGTCTAAACTCAAACGCGAGCCTATGAGCTCCGCATTTCAACAACAGAACAAAGCCCAGGAGGGTCTCGTTTCTATTATAACTACCAGCCATTATTGGGTCAATTAACACCCACATAACCAGGCCATTAATTTTCATTGTGGAGAGATTTTAGGGGACAATTCTATCTCTAAGAACTCTTATAAATAATTATGAAATCTATGAAGAAGGGGAGGAAAATCTCAATTCGAAGAGGTTCGAATTCCAACTGAGGAGATTCTAATCATCAAGAGCAAAGTTTAGTCTTTGAAGCTCTTGAAGCCTAGAAAGTTCAACTCTTTTCTTAAAACTTGCTGAGTACTAGTTATAAAATCTCTTGAAGATTCAATCACTGATAGAAGCTGTGTACTCATCAGTGACTCGAAGAGAAGATCCTTAAGATAAGTTTTCAATTGGCCAGTCAACAGAAGACAAGAATCACCTTCCATCGCTACTCAAAGAACCCGACACTAAGCAAAGAGGAGATCTACTCAAACCCTCCTTTCTTTTGTAATCGGGAGTTATTCTATTGTAATTTTCATCCACTCAAAGAAATTTCAATAAACACATTTTTGACCGAAACAATGATCTAATGCAGAACTGGGCTTGATGCCACTTTTCCTCTGACTGATCCAGATTAGGTGAAGCTATGCATCATTTTGGTCTTGATCAACCCCCCTCCACGTAGAGTGTTGGCACGCTAATATCGACCAGGATGATCTCTTTCATTCCATATGCCAACGAGAATGGAGTTTCACCCATCTGAATGCGCTTGGTGGTCCTGTAGGCCCAAAGCACTCCGGTGAATTTCTCAACCCATTTGCCCTTTGCTCTATCCAAGCTTTTGCACAGGCTGTCGAAGATGGTACAATTGATGATCTCGGCCTGATCATTGCCATAAGGATAATAGGGTGTGGAGAATCAATGGGCGACCTTATACTTGAAAGTAAACCAAGAGGGGGGGGTGAATAGGTGTACGACTAATCTAATGAACTAAATGCGAAAATTAAAAACTAATTGTAACAACACTTAATACAACCAACGAGTGTAGCCGAATTCCTGGTGAAGGGCTCTGGACTAACTCCTCTTGATTCCTCTGAATAAGAATTGAGGCGCTATATAAAGCTCTCGTGGTTAAGCACAAGTGAGGCATACACAAACAAGCCAAGTATATAATATGAATGAGCAATATGAAATGATGCAATGGCACAATATAAAAGAGAGAGAGTTAGAGAGACAATGGATCAAACGCAAACACAAGTAATTTGTTTCGAGGTTCGAGCCACTGCTCTACGTCCCCGCCTTCACACAGAAGGATTTCCGCTATCTCGTCCACACAGGACTTCCGACGCAGGGAACCTCCACTGAGAATTTGGGGCAATACAATCACCGGGCGTGCACAACTCCTCTCTCAACCGAATACAACCTCTCACTAGAGGCAAGGCACAATCCACAACAAACACCTCTACACTTAGAGGGTTAGGCACTTAGCCAATACAAACCAATCACCTCACACTTGAGGGATTCCAACACAAACTCCACCTCTACACTTAGAGGGAGCCAACCAACAATCTCAACCTCTCACTAGAGGGAGCTAACCACCACTCCAAAATCAACCTCTACACAATAGGGATATCATAAGCCAAGGAGGGTTACAACTTGGTGGTCTATCATAACCACAAACTAATTTTCTCACAAATAAAAAGATCCTATAGAAAGGATAGTATGATATGGCTCAAGTGTGGAAAATAAAGAGTTTGGAAATCAAAAACTCAAAGAAGAACTCTAGGGAAAACTCTAGATAGAATTGAAAATGAAGATCAAACCAATTCTCAAAGAATTTTCTTTTCAAATGATTTTCCAACCCTTTTAAAACAAGTTAAAGATCAAATCTTTAAGCACTAAAAACTCTTTAAAAACTTGCTGAAAGATGTAAATTTTTGCTCTAAAAAATTCTTACTCAAAACAGCCTACAAATGGGGTATTTATAACCCCTTTAAAAAACTAGCTGTTGGCTGCTGTTTTTCAGCCCAGACGGCTGACGGTCAACCGGCCCGATCGACCGCCAACGGTCAAAAATCCGACCGTTGGAGCCTTAGTTGACCGGCCCGGTCGACCGCAGCCTGAAATAAAGAGCAGAGCTCTCTGCCGGTCGACCTACCCAGTCGACCGGGGCTTTCCAGAGAGCAGAAGCTCTCTGGCGGTCGACCGGATCGGTCAACCGGCCCTCCAGCCAAAACTGGCGTGCACGGCTGTGCACGTCGGTCGACCGACTCGGTCGACCGACTTCAAGCTCGGTCGACCGGCAGAAGCCAGACCAGACAAATATATGGATTGAAATGTTGACTTTTTATCTTAAATAAAATCCCATAAAAACTCTAAAAATTCACAAAAATAAGTTCTTGAATTATCTTTGATATACAAACTTATTTGAGTAAAAATCAAACCAAGTTATAAACATTTTGAACTCTTTTTGTGTTATGAAAATTTTGCCGAAAACCAAAATTCGTATTTTCTAAAACTTAGATTTTTCAAATGGAAATCCGATTTTTTCAAAACTCATCAAAATACAAAAACATGATATGAAATAACATTGAAGCATGTTGTATATGGATATAAGTCCAATATACATGAAAGATATATATATCATTGTTTTCTATATTAAATCCGAAATTATGTTTTGTTAAAACACAAACTCCAAACACATGAATAGGTATATCAAAATAAGTTTGTCTAAGATATGAAGCATACATGTATATAGAACAAATCTAATATACATTAAACCATGTAAACTTGTTTTGAATCTATCTATTCATGAAAACCAAGATCAGTTAAACCAAAAATCGAAAACCAATAAACATGAAAACTAAAACAAGTGTGTGTGTTGTGAACTTGAGCATATCACACTATCTAGTCTTTACAAATGAATCTAAAACAAAAACTAAAGTATGTACCGAAGTCTTCTTGACAAACTCTGTCTTCAAGTCGACTCGATCCAAACCGTGATCCACCGAGCTTGACTCCAACGAGTGCTAGGTATGAACTTTATCGCTCGGGCTCTTGAATCACCATGTGAGAAGCTCCAAAGCACCTTTGTTGAAGCTAATCACCTACTAATAACTTGGTAAAGTATCTGAAACTAAACATCACAAGAATATTAGTAAACATAACTACATGAGTTAATTATCATCAAAACTAGAGCGGAAGGCCTCTGGGCCAACAATCTCTCCCTTTTTGATGATGACAAAACTCATGGAGTTATATATGCATGGATTAAAGTTAAGCTTCAAGGAAGCTCCCCCTTAACTCATGCATAGTAATAAACAATAAATATATGCAATGAATATGAAATATGAAAATGCATAAATATGCATAAAACAAGCTCTTGATACCAAATACAAAATATGCTCTTGATACCAAACATGAAATGCATCAACATGCATAAAATAAGCTCTTGATACCAAAAATAAATTATTTCTTCTTTACATAAACATGTTCTTAAATAATGCTCTTGATACCAATAAAAAACAAACTATGTTTCAATAAAAAACCAAACTATGTTTTCTAGATACTAGTAATCATCACTCTTGATACCAATATCAACAAAATATAAACAAACACTATTGATACCAATACTTGATACCAATATAAAAACATGCATAACATAAAAACATGCATATAAACTCAAATACTTCTCCTCCTTTTTGTCAATAATCAACAAAGGGGTCCAAGTAAAATCAACATGATACCAATTAAAAAAAATATATCAATGTAGTGCATCATGATACCAATTGAAAGTGAACACATCAACAAAAAATTTAAGAAATGCCAATTGAAAGTAAAAGAGGCATTGAAAACAAATCTTAAAGAAACCAATCAAAATTTTAATACCAAAATGAAGGATATATAGATAATCTTGATTGCCAATTCTTTCTTGATACCAATTGAAAGTAAACAAATAAACATCTTGATACAAATTATAAGTATTTTTCATTTTGAACATATGATACCAAAATAAAATCAATATTAATAATTTTTTTAAACATTTTTCATCATAAAGTATGGGAGTGGAAATCAAAGGTAAACAAAATACCAATTGAAAGATAAAATACGAATTTCTCCCTCTTTATGAAATACCAATAAATGATGCATAAGCTTGTATAAGTACCAGTTGAAAACTAATCAATTGAAATATGATATGCATTAAAAGTCAAGCTTAGCATATCCAAAATTTGTGCTCAAAGATATAGAGATATAATAAGCACAAATAAAGCATATATATGTATGAAAAATTAGATACTAATCGAAATTGATACTTATTGAAGTGTAAGCATACATATTTAAAAATAATATATGAGTATACAAAAGAATGTCAATATTGATACCAACTGAAAAGATCTAATGATACCAATTGAAACTATAATAAGATCAAGTGTATAACTCATATTACCTACCACCCATTTCATGCACATGTTTAAAATAGATTTTCAATAAGATGCATACAAGGCATGGTCGCCCAACCAACCGCCCGTATATGGAAAGGGTTTTCAAAAATAGGTTTGAAAATAAAATATGTTTGAAAACTCTACCATAATGAAAAATACGAACTAGTTTAATGAAAAATTTGAAAAAACTAGTATGAAATCCTTCAAGCAAGGAATAAAACAAAAATATATTCCATGAAACCTATGTAAATCACATGATCACTAAACACTCGAAATCAACAAAGCCCATATCATAGTCTCATGAAAACAAATTATGAGTAAACAAAAATAATGTGAGTGTACAAGTATTATGCAAAACACATAATCATGAAAATAGTCAATTTATCTCAATTATGAAAATTCCTTAAAACATGAAAATCATCAAAACGGTTTAATCTTCAAGGTATATGTATGTCTTGTACAAACTAACGAATACATGCATATCCAAACATAACGAGTCCACAAAAGTATATGCATGAAGGCAAGTGGCTCAAAGGATGTATATGTATAATCAATAGTTTGGACAAGATAAACATATACATGAAGTTAAACATAAACATGAAAACATGTCAAAATGGGAATACAAGTCAAAATGTTTGAATCATCAAAACTAGACTATATTGATACATCTAATGAGTACAAATGAGCTTTCAAGCACAAACATATAATGATCTATTTGTGGCTCATTAGTTGTACAAGTATATATCTAAGTTTTAATGAAAACTAACATCTTAACATATATTCAAACATGAAGCATAGAAAACAAAACAAATATGATTACTATGTCAAATGCACATGCATAGATCTAGGACACACACATTAGTTAAAACAAATGTGAGAACACAAAGATATAAATCCATATTAAACATGGGTGTCTCAAATAACTAAACATGTATATCACTAATCTAAATCTCATGGCATATAACATACTAATCATGAAATATCAAAACATGCTAAGAATGAATAATATGAAAGCATGTAAACATAATGGGAGTTAGAAATCGTTACCAAAACCTAGAAGGCAACTCTCCATGTCTCCAAAATAAGGTGGTCCTCCCACCAAACTCCTCTTGAAAGTGATGCATCTAAATAGTTCTCTTTAAGCTCGGAACGCATCCACCTCAAGACACCATCACTCTCACGTCATGCGAGATCCCACACCTACATCAAATACAATAGGGGAAGTCTTTGGTACCCATACTCTTTTGGGTCTATGGGGGTTAGTTCCTTTCCTAACCCAAACAAATTTAGTTGCTAAATTTTCATCATGTATCTTATCATAGCAAAACTTAGCAAGGTGGCCCTTACGTCCACAATGTGTACAAGTGTACACATGAGCATACAAAATGTGATGGTTGTGACCGTGGGGAGCATATGTATGCCGTGGTTTGTGTGCATGCATAGATGAAACTTGTATCTCTCGAAACATAGATTCCAAACGGGTATGGTTCATGGCACAATGGCTCAAAGTGGAGCCCAAACGATCCATATTCTTCTTTAATAAATTTATATCATTATCAATTCTAGAAGAAGAGGTGCGTGCAATAGGTAAGCTAGGAGAAGCTACACTAGCATGGCAAACATGTGAATCTATATCAATTTTCAAAGATTCATTTTTCTTTAAACAAACTTCTAAATCCTTTGAAATTGAAGCTATTTTTATTTTCAAAGAATCATTCACTTTTACAACAAAATAAAGTTTTGAAGTTATAGCATTATTTTCTTTAAAACTTCATTGCAATCATTTTTAAATTTCAAAAATTCATTTTCCTTCAGGGCAAGGTCTAGTTGAGATTTAAGTGAGTCACATTCACTAGAAATCTCTTCCTTCTCTTGCAAAGCCAAATCAAGTCTAGAAGACAAATTTTCATTTTCTTTATTTAAAGCAAAAGTCTTCTTTTTAAAAGATTATATTTTTCAGATAATTTTTCACAAACAATTGAAAGTTCTTCATTCAAAACATTAGGATCAATATAGTCATCACGTGAAGAACTAGCATCATCACTATCTAATTGAGTTTCCAAGTATACCTCAAGGGAGTCATTCCCTTGGACCATGTAGCATTGTTGCTCGGATTCTCCACTAGATTCATCCTCCGTTTGAATTGGCAATTGAAGCTTGGAGGAGGTCAACGTGTTCCACACTGCAAAGGAGGAATCACAGTTAGAAACTAAGCACAAATATTCTTTATTAAGCGTGCTTCTAAGTGCCTCAAGGGCTTGTGCATTGGCCTCTATATGCTTGCTATTACCAAGATAGGATTTCTTGGTAGCGGCAAGGAAAACATGCAATCCTAGGGTTTTTAGGTACATGGACATCCTAAATTTTCACATGTCAATGTTAGAGACATCAAACATGGGAGGTGACAAGCAATTCATGAGTGTGTGTAACCAATAAAAGTGCAAAATGCAAATGATAGATTAGCTAACCAAGATCACACTCCTAGGTGGTTAAACCAAATATTAGGAGCGTAGGCTCTGATACCAATTGAAAGTACACCTAGAGGGAGGGTGAATAGGAGTACGACTAATCTAATGAACTAAATGTGGAAATTAAAAACTAATTGTAACAACACTTAATGCAACCAACGAGTGTAGCCGAATTCCCGGTGAAGGGCTCTAAACTAACTCCTCTTGATTCCTCTGAATAAGAGTTGAGGCGCTATATGAAGCTCTCGTGGTTAACCACAGTGAGGCACACACAAACAAGTCAAGCATATAATATGAATGAGCAATATGAAATGATGCAATGGCACAATATAAAAGAGAGAGAGTTAGAGAGACAATGGATCAAACGCAAACACAAGTAATTTGTTTCGAGGTTCGAGCCACTGCTCTACGTCCCCGCCTTCACAAAGAAGGATTTCCACTATCTCGTCCACACAGGACATCCCACACAGGGAACCTCCACTGAAGATTTGGGGCAATACAATCACTGGGAGTACACAACTCCTCTCTCAACCGAATACAACCTCTCACTAGAGGTAAGGCACAATTCACAACAAACACCTCTACACTTAAAGGGTTAGGCACTTAGCCAATACAAACCTATCACCTCACACTTGAGAGATTCCAACACAAACTCCACCTCTACACTTAGAGGGAGCTAACCAACAATCTCAACCTCTCACTAGAGGGAGCTAACCACTACTCCAAAATCAACCTCTACACAAGAGGGATATCACAAGCCAAGGAGGGTTACAACTTGGTGGTCTATCTCAACCACAATCTAATTTTCCCATAAATAAAAAGATTCTATAGATAGGATAGTATAATATGGCTCAAGTGTGGAAAACAAAGAGTTTGAAAATCAAAAACTCAAAGAAGAACTCTAGGAAAAAACTCTAGATAGAATTGAAACTGAAGATCAAACCAATTCTCAAAAAAATTTCTTTTCAAATGATTTTCCAACCCTTTTAAAAACAAGTTAAAGATCAAATCTTTAAGCACTAAAAACTTTGTAAAAACTTGCTGAAAGATGTAAATTTTTGCTCTAAAAATTTTTACTCAAAACAGCCTACAAATGGGGTATTTATAACCCCTTTAAAAAAACTAGCTGTTGCCTGCTGTTTTTCAGCCCAGACGGCTGACGGTCGACCGGCCCGGTCGACCGCCAACAGTCAAAAATTGACCGTTGGAGCCTCGGTCGACCAGCCCGGTCGACCGCAGCCTGGAACAGAGAGCAGAGCTCTCTGCCGGTCGACCGACCCGGTCGACCGGGGCTTTCCAGAGAGCAGAAGCTCTCTGGCAGATCGGTCGACCGGCTCTCCAGTCAAAACTGGCGTGCACGGCTGTGCACATCGGTCGACCGACTCGGTCGACTGACTTCAAGCTCGGTCGACCGACCGGTTGACCGGCAGAAGCCAGACCAGACAAATATAGGGATTGAAATGTTGACTTTTTATCTTAAATAAAATCCCATAAAAACTCTAAAAATTCACAAAAATAAGTTCTTGTATTATCTTTGATATACAAACTTATTTGAGTAAAAATAAAACCAAGTTACAAACATTTTGAACTCTTTTTGTGTTATGGAAATTTTGCCGAAAACCAAAATCCGTATTTTCTAAAACTTAGATTTTTCAAATGGAAATCCGATTTTTCCAAAACTCATCAAATACAAAAACATGATATGAAACAACATTGAAGCATGTTGCATATGGATATAAGTCCAATATACATGAAAGATATATATATCATTGTTTTCGATATTAAATCCGAAATTATGTTTAGTTAAAACACAAACTCCAAACACATGAATAGGCATATCAAAATAAGTTTGTCTAAGATATGAAGCATACATGTATATAGAACAAATCTAATATACATTAAACCATGATACCAATTGAAAGTGAACATATAAACAAAAATTTTAAGAAATGCCAATTGAAAGTAAAAGAGGCATTGAAAACAAATCTTAAAGAAACCAATCAAAATTTTGATACCAAAATGAAGGATATATAGATAATCTTGATTGCCAATTCTTTCTTGATACCAATTGAAATTAAACAAATAAACATCTTGATACCAATTGTAAGTATTTTTCATTTTGAACATATGATACCAAATAAAATCAATATTAATAATTTTTTTAATCGTTTTTCATCATAAAGTATGGGAGTGGAAATCAAAGGTAAACAAAATACCAATTGAAAGATAAAATACGAATTTTCTCCTCCTTTATGAAATACCAAATAAAACGATGCATAAGCTTGTATAAGTACCAGTTGAAAACTAATCAATTGAAATATGATATGCATTAAAAGTCAAGCTTAGCATACACAAAATTTGTGCTCAAAGATATAGAGATATAATAAGCACAAATAAAGCATATATATGTATGAAAAATTAGATACCAATCGAAATTGATACTTATTGAAGTGTAAGCATACATATTTAAAAATAATATATGAGTATACAAAAGAATGTCAATATTGATACCAACTGAAAAGATCTAATGATACCAATTGAAACTATAATAAGATCAAGTGTATAACTCATATTACCTACCACCCATTTCATGCACATGTTTAAATAGATTTTCAATAAGATGCATACAAGGCATGGTCGCCCAACCAACCGCCCGTATATGGAAAGGGTTTTCAAAAATAGGTTTGAAAATAAAATATGTTTGAAAACTCTACCATAATGAAGAATACGAACTAGTTTTATGAAAAATTTGAAAAACTAGTACGAAATCCTTCAAGTAAGGAATAAAACAAAAATATATTCCATGAAACCTATGTAAATCACATGATCACTAAACACTCGAAATCAATAAAGCCCATATCATAGTCTCATGAAAACAAATTATAAGTAAACAAAAATAATGTGAGTGTACAAGTGTTATGTGAAACACATAATCAGGAAAATAGTCAATTTATCTCAATTATGAAAATTCCTTAAAACATAAAAATCATCAAAACGGTTTAATCTTCAAGGCATATGTATGTCTTGTACAAACTAACGAATACATACATATCCAAACATAACAAGTCCACAAAAGTATATGCATGAAGGCAAGTGGCTCAAAGGATGTATATGTATAACCAATAGTTTGGACAAGATAGACATATACATGAAGTTAAACATAAACATGAAAACATGTCAAAATGGGAATACAAGTCAAAATGTTTGAATCATCAAAACTAGACTATACTGATACATCTAATGAGTACAAATGTGCTTTTAAGCACAAACATATAATGATCTATTTGTGGCTCATTAGTTGTATAAGTATATATCTATGTTTTATTGAAAACTAACATCTAAACATATATTCAAACATGAAGCATAGAAAACAAAACAAATATGATTACTATGTCAAATGCACATGCATAGATCTAGGACACACACATTAGTTAAAACAAATGTGAGAACACAAAGATATAAATCCATATTAAACATGGGTGTCTCAAATAACTAAACATGTATATCACTAATCTAAATCTCATTGCATATAACATACTAATCATGAAACATCAAAATATGCTAAGAATGAATAATATGAAAGCATGTAAATATAATGGGAGTTAGAGATCGTTACCAAAACCTAGAAGGCAACTTTCCATGTCTCCAAAATAAGGTAGTCCTCCCACCAAACTCCCCTTGAAAGTAATGCATCCAAATAGTTCTCTTTAAGCTCGGAACACATCCACCTCAAGACACCATCACTCTCACGTCATGCGAGAGCCCACACCTACATCAAATACAATAGGGGTGGTCTTTGGTACCCATACTCTTTTGGGTCCATGGGGGTTAGTTCCTTTCCTAACCCAAACAAATTTAGTTGCTAAATTTTCATATGTATCTCATCATAGCAAAACTTAGCAAGGTGGCCCTTACATCCATAATGTGTACAAGGGTACACATGAGCATACAAAGTGTGATGGATGTGACCGTGGGGAGCATGTGTATGCCGTGGTTTGTGTGCATGCATAGATGGAACTTGTTTCTTTTGAAACATAGATTCCAAACGTGTATGGTTCATGGCACAATGGCTCAAAGTGGAGCCCAAACAATCCATATTCTTTTTTAATAAATTTATACCATTATCAATCCTAGAAGAAGAGGTGCATGCAATAGATAAGTTAGGTGAAGCTACATTAGCATGGCAAACATGTGAATCTATATCAATTTTCAAAGATTCATTTTTCTTTAAACAAACTTCTAAATCCTTTGAAATTGAAGCAATTTTTATTTTCAAAGAATCATTCTCTTTTACAACAAAATCAAGTTTTGAAGTTATAGCTTTATTTTTCTTTAAAACTTCATTGCCATCATTTTTAGATTTTAAAAATTCATTTTCCTTTAGGGCAGGGTCTAGTTGAGATTTAAGTGGGTCACGTTCACTAGAAATCTCTTCCTTCTCTTGCAAAGCCAAATCAATTCTAGAAGATAAATTTTCATTTTCTTTATTTAAAGCAAAAGTCTTCTTTTTCAAAGATTATATTTTTTCCATAATTTTTCACAAACAATTGAAAGTTCTTCATTCAAAGCATTAGGATCAACATAGTCATCACATGAAGAACTAGCATCATCACTATCTAATTGAGTTTTCGAGTATACCTCAAGGGAGTCATTCCCTTGGACCATGTAGCATTGTTGCTCGGATTCTCCACTAGATTCATCCTCCGTTTGAATTGGCAATTGAAGCTTGGAAGAGGTCAACGTGTTCTATACTGCAAAGACGGAATCACAGTTAGAAACTAAGCACAAATATTCTTTATTAAGTATGCTTCTAAGTGCCTCAAGGGCTTGTGCATTGGCCTCTATATGCTTGCTATTACCAAGATAGGATTTCTTGGTAGCGGCAAGGAAAACATGCAATCCTAGGGTTTTTAGGTACATGGACATCCTAAATTTTCACATATCAATGTTAGAGACATCAAACATGGGAGGTGACAAGCAATCCATGAGTGTGTGTAAGCAATAAAAGTGCAAAATGCAAATGATAGATTAGCTAACCAAGATCACACTCCTAGGTAGTTAAACCAAATATCAGGAGCGTAGGCTCTGATACTAATTGAAAGTACACCTAGAGGGGGGTGAATAGGTGTACGACAAATCTAATGAACTAAATGCGAAAATTAAAAACTAATTGCAACAACACTTAATACAACCAACGAGTGTAGCCGAATTCCCGGTGAAGGGCTCTGGACTAACTCCTCTTGATTCCTCTGAATAAGAGTTGAGGCGCTATATGAAGCTCTCGTGGTTAAGCACAAGTAAGTCACACACAAACAAGCCAAGCATATAATATGAATGAGCAATATGAAATGATGCAATAGCACAATATAAAAGAGAGAGGTTAGAGAGACAATGGATCAAACGCAAACACAAGTAATTTGTTTCGAGGTTCGAGTCACTGCTCTACGTCCCCGCCTTCACACAGAAGGATTTTCACTATCTCGTCCACACAGGTCTTCCCACACAGGGAACCTCCACTGAGAATTTGGGGCAATACAATCACCGGGAGTACACAACTCCTCTCTCAACCGAATACAACCTCTCATTAGAGGCAAGGCACAATCCACAACAAACACCTCTATACTTAGAGGGTTAGGCACTTAGTCAATACAAACCAATCACCTCACACTTGAGGAATTCCAACACAAACTCCATCTCTACACTTAGAGGGAGCCAACCAACAATCTCAACCTCTCACTAGAGGGAGCTAACCACCACTCTAAAATCAACCTCTACACAAGAGGGATATCACAAGCCAAGG
Organism: Agave tequilana; assembly: GCA_038442645.1. NCBI lineage: Eukaryota > Viridiplantae > Streptophyta > Magnoliopsida > Asparagales > Asparagaceae > Agave > Agave tequilana. The sequence goes on from JAVJIF010033411.1 coordinate 102,390, forward strand.
AGGGTTACAACTTGGTGGTCTATCTCAACCACAAACTAATTTTCCCACAAATAAAAAGATCCTATAGATAGGATAGTATGATATGGCTCAAGTGTGAAAAATAAAGAGTTTGGAAATCAAAAACTCAAAGAAGAACTCTAGGAAAAAAAACTCTAGATAGAATTGAAAATGAAGATCAAACCAATTCCCAAAGAATTTTCTTTTCAAATGATTTTTCAACCCTTTTAAAAACAAGTTAAAGATCAAATCTTTAAGCACTAAAAACTCTTTAAAAACTTGCTCAAAGATGTAAATTTTTGCTCTAAAAAATTCTTACTCAAAACAGCCTACAAATGGGGTATTTATAACCCTTTTAAAAAAACTAGCCGTTGCCTGCTGTTTTTCAGCCCAGACGGCTGACGGTCGACCGGCCCGGTCGACCGCCAATGGTCAAAAATCCGATCGTTGGAGCCTCGGTCGACCGGCCCGGTCGACCGCAGCCTGGAACAGAGAGCAGAGCTCTCTGCCGGTCGACCGGCCTGGTCGACTGAGGCTTTCCAGAGAGCAGAAGCTCTCTGGCGGTCGACAGGATCGGTCGACCGGCCCTCCAGCTAAAACTGGCGTGCACGGCTGTGTACGTCGGTCGACCGACTTCAAGCTCGATCGACCGACCCGGTCGACCGGCAGAAGCCAGACCAGACAAATATAGGGATTGAAATGTTGACTTTTTATCTTAAATAAAATCCCATAAAAACTCTAAAAATTCACAAAAATAAGTTCTTGTATTATCTTTGGTATACAAACTTGTTTGAGTAAAAATCAAACCAAGTTACAAACATTTTGAACTCTTTTTGTGTTATGAAAATTTTGCCGAAAACCAAAATCTGTTTTTTCTAAAACTTAGATTTTTCAAATGGAAATCCGATTTTTTCAAAACTCATCAAAATACAAAAACATGATATGAAACAACATTGATGCATGTTGCATATGAATATAAGTCCAATATACATGAAAGATATATATATATATCATTGTTTTTGATATTAAACCCGAAATTATGTTTTGTTAAAACATAAACTCCAAACACATGAATAGGCATATCAAAATAAGTTTGTCTAAAATATAAAGCATACATGTATATAGAACAAATCTAATATACATTAAACCATGTAAACTTGTTTTGAATCTATCTGTTCATGAAAACCAAGATCGGTTAAACCAAAAACTGAAAACCAATAAACATGAAAACTTAAACAAGTGTTGTGTTGTGAACTTGAGCATATCACACTATCTAGTCTTTATAATTGGATATAAAATAAAAACTAAACTATGTATCGAAGTCTTCTTGACGAACTCTGTCTTCAAGTCGACTCGATCCAACCGTGATCCACCGAGTTTGACTCCAACGAGTGCTAGGTATGAACTTTGTCACTCGGGCTCTTGAATCACCATGTAAGAAGCTCCAAAGCACCTTTGTTGAAGCTAATCACCTACTAATATCTTGGTAAAGTATCTGAAACTAAACATCACAAGATTATTAGTAAACATAACTACATGAGTTAATCATCATCAAAACTAGAGCGGAAGGCCTCTGGGCCAACAATACTTTGCACAGAAGCTGGTCACTTACTTACCGGCAAAGTTTGTCCCATTGTCGGAGATAATGGTGTGGGGAAGCCCGAAGTGACACACGATGTTATGCCAAAGAAATTTGACAACCTATTATCCACTAACTTTAGAAAGTGGTGCCTCCTTTACCCATTTGTTGAAGTAATCGGTGGCTACCAGCAAAAACTGCAGCTGAGGCTATGCTCAGGGGAGTGGACCAACTATATCCAATCTACATTACATGAAGGGCCAATATCTCCGCGAAGTGTGGAGTTCAGTACTCGGCCTATTCAATACTGGGGTGAATTTCTGACACTGCGAGCACATCTTCACATAATCCTTGGCATCGTCGAACATCTTGCGCCAGTAATATCCTTAATTGATGACCTTATGAGCTAGGAAGTGACCTCTCAAATGATTCCCACAGTCGCCACCATGAATTTCTTGCATCACTCTTCGAGCTTCGTCTGGTCTGAAACACATCAGATAGGGGTCAGCATGAAGCTTAAAGAAGACTTCTTGTATAAGACGTCTTCGAGGAACGTATTCTGGTGGCCAAGTGCAGGAGCTTTTGTGCCTCCGCTCTGTCATCAAAGAATGTCCCATCCTTCAGATAAAAAAAGATAGGATCCCTCCATCCTGGTGAGGTATCGGGTGAAGGACCTCTCTGATAGGTCGTTGGACGCTCGGGTTGGCAATATGCTTGACGGGAATCCCCCGTCTGAACTGAAACTCTGTGTGTAACATCCCGTTTCAGGAATACATACCTAGATACGTGTTTTTATTTTCAACCATTTTTTTTAGATTTATCTTCCTGCATTTATTTTTTTATTTTGTGATTACTTATGTTATCGTTTGGTATCAGACTCGAATTTTCAGACTTAGAGTCAAACCTAGTCTAAACCGGGAACCCGATCCCAGTGTAATACTTGATTAATCTTTCTGATAGTCAGATTTGACCAGTTTCAATTTCAAATAATGTTTACCAATATTTTATATTTTTCATGATTTTTTTGGAATTTTTCTGAATTAAATTGCAAAATCTTCTAAATCGGTATCGACCAATGACGCTAATCAATTCTCAGATTTTTAATTTACAAATGGAAGTTAAATTTTTGAAAACTATTTTCACATTATTCCTCAGGATCACATTTTCTATCTTAACATATTTTTGGAGATTTTTCTGAATTTATCAAAATTCTACTAAATTTGGTGTCGAACAGTATTACCGGTTAATTTCAAAATTTTTAATTTGAAAACAAGATTGAATTTTTGAATTTGATTTCATCATGTACCTTAATATAATACTTTCTATTTTTGAAAAATTTGAAGAGCTTCCGAGTTACTTTATTTTTCTAGCATTTCTGGTGTTTTCAGCATTTTTGCGAATCCAGAGTTTATACCAGATATTTTCCCTTTTTTCTTTCTTTCTTATTTTTCTCCTCCACTCCTTTTCTCTCTCCTCTTCTTTTTCTTTTCTTTTTCATTTTCCCTATTTTTCTCCTCCACACAAAAATCCCCCTCTGAAAATATCTTCCCCTACAATTCTCTCTCCTTCCTTTCTATCGAGACCCAAATGCGGGTCTAGACCCGACATGGGTCTCCCCCTGGCTTAATCGCGGGGGTCATCCTTTTTTTATTTTTCTTCTTTTTATTTTTCTTTCTCTCTCTCTTATAATATATCTTCTTCCCTTCTTTTCTTTCTTCTTCTTTTTTTCTTTTTCCTTCTTCCCCCATCTGGCCAGCGAGGCTGAGCTCAGCCCTCACCCCCTCTTGTAATAGTGCAGTTTAATTCCTGTACAAGTATATTGCTGTGATATCTGCTCTATTACTATGCTTGGCCAACCCTTTATGGTTGTTAGCCTTCAGGCTCAGCCTCCAAGCTTAACCGCTCTGCAGTTTTATACTTCAACTTTTAGACTTAAACCCCTTAGGTTTTCAAGCTTCATCAAGAGCCTACCTACGTTGTGTGTCTGTGAGCCGAGCTTAATTGCATAGCCTTGTCAGGCACGGCTAAGCTATGCTCCCACTTTGCTCACCCTCTGGGTGTTGCTAACTATACTGTGTGTTTGCGAGCCGAGCTTAATTGCGTACCCTCGTCAGGCACTGTCTAACTATACTCCCCCTTGCTCAGCCTCCAGGTCTTAACCGCTTGGCGGTTCTCTTACTTGTTATCTATATATGTATGTATTGTTTGGTACTAACATCTTCTACAGGTACTTACTCAGCCTCAGGGCTTAACTGCTCTGCGATTTTTTACTATAACCTTCGGATTTAACCTCTCTGAGTTTTATTAGAGTCTTCTAGACTTTCATTATGCTTTGCCTGATAGGCGGATCTAACGTTCAGCACTTTACCGCTAACTCCGTTTGAGCATAGTTACTCCGTGAGTGTGGCTTCGCCACGTGCGGTAGCATAGCGTTTATACGCTCGCTTCACCGTTTGTGTTTAGCTGTGCCGCAAGCGATAATCACGTGAAGCGTAATAGAATCTAGTGTTGTACATTAGTTTCACTCCAATTTTGCTTAGCTCTGCTTATATGTTCGCTCGCTTGATTACCCGCTTGCCTGCTTCATAGTTTAATTAATTCTTTGTTTAATGATTGTGAAAAGTTTGAAATCTTCATTTATATAATTTTTCAAAACTGTATTATTTTTCAGTGTTCATACCGATCGCCTGTATTGGTACTGTTTTCCCGTGTCATGTTATTTGACAGTTAATATATATTGTGTTTTCGCTTGACATACTATCACTTGACACCAGACACCTGCCTGTTGTCACTTGACACTTGTATGTGATTACCGGACACCTGCCATGCTTAACACTTGCCTCACGATTCTCACTTTATGGGAATGTAATACCTGATATCCTAATATATTCCTATATTCCAGCACACATGTACTTCTAATACTCCTGACATACTCCTGCTTATTCTTGTAAATTGATAATTACATAATAAACTATAAAATAGATAACTTACATCGGGATGAGAGAAATTGATGGATACCAGTAGATATCGTGTTTACAGTGGTCACAGGATAGACGATTCGTATTGGGTTTACTAATTCTCATCTGACGACTCGTGTTAGGTGTAATTTAATTCCCAAGAAGTAGCAGTGCCAAATATCATGAACTGTTGTCTCGGGCAGAGGCGGGACCTACTATAAATATGGTACATCAATTTTCATCAGTTTTAATAACAACTCGTCTTGCTCATATATAGATGTATTTGTGTTGAGATGTACACCAGGATACATACCTACATATATGGGTCGGACGAGTAATAATAATAAAATACTAATTATTGTTGTTTTATAATTCGAATTGTATACACTCAGATTATGGTGACGTGAGGCATATGGTATATAGATGAGGGTTTCCTTATTTGGATTATTCTTTTGACGTACTAGTTTTATGAAGCCATAAATCGAGCTTGTATGACTGATTTTGCTTGTATTAGTTTTATCAGTTTTATGTTGTTTTTCTTAGTTTAGGAGACTGCTCGAGTTGTAGGAAATCAGAATACGGTGATGTGAGATATAAGGTATATATATGAGGGTTTTCTTGTTTAGATTATTCCTTCGATATACTAATCTCACGGATCGATAATTTAGGCTTGTACAAATGATTTTGCCATATTTATTTTACTTAATGCCTCATTCTTTGCTCTTGTGTGTCTGTGCTCACGACACGGTTTTCAATATATGCTTTTAGATTCAAATTTATCGATACACGTGTGCTTGTCTATACACGCCACTTGGCACTCATTTTACCACTCATTGGGTAACTTCTGACTCCCCTGAATATGACATCCAGATCCTAAAGCTTGGACTAAAGTGGACCCCTCCGTGGAAGACCAGGCCTCCGTGTGGAGCAGATTGACCAACCATAGTTCCATCCTGTCCAGTCCTTTATGATCGGCTCGTGAGAACTCTCCTGTGGCTCGTGAGAACTCTCCTGTAGCCCGTGAGCATTTATTTATACCGTTCATACTTGTATATCACTTTGTATTCTTGTTGTTGCGCTTATCAGTGATGTAAAATTCTTGTAATATTGTGTCACATCATGTGATAACTTTTTGATTGTACTCGTTTGTTGGAATGTTTAATGCACCACATACTTTCATACTCTGATTCTTGCATGTACTGATGCTTAGCGTATATATGTGAGGGTATTTCTGACTTGCGTATATATATTACAGTAACGTCTCCATACCCGTAGGATTAGGGCATTACACTGTGGTTGTCCCCAGGATGGCAAGTGAGTCAGCGTGATTAATTTTGGATCAGGAGAACCATTTTAAGTCGCATCGGGGATTTTCAACTTCAGCCTGAGGATCAGTTGTAGGTACTCCACGATTCGAGCATCCCTTGCAACGTATTCCCTGCTGACTTGGTTAACCACTACTGAGGAGTCACACCGAACTTCAAGCCCTGTGACCCCGAGTGTGATAGCCATTCGGAGTCCGGCTAGGACTGCCTCATACTCAGCTTCATTATTGGAGGCCAAAAAGCTAAGGGTAAAAGACTGCTCGATAATAGATTCTTCTGGAGTGGTAAGGACATTCCCGACACCGGCCCCATGCTGTTTTAAGCTCTGTCTATATTCAGAACCCATCCTTTCGGTAAGTCACATTGCTCTATGGCAAGTCAACAATAAAGTCTGCTAACACATGTCCTTTGATTATTATCCTTAGTTCGTTTCTGAGTCCATAGGGTCTCAGCTCTGATGTCCATTTCAATATCTATCCTGTTACATTTTGGATTCTCTATAATGCTTCTCAGAGAATGCTCCATGAGAACTGTGATCAGGAAGGTTTGGAAGTAATGTTTTCGTGAGCACCAACTTTTCCAGCCTTTAGTATCTGGTTTGTAGTTTGTTCATGGAATGACTGATGTAGTATATCGGCTTCTAGATGCCTTCATCTTCATGAATCAGGGCTTCACTCACGGTTGACTCCAAGATAGCCAGATAAAGGAATAGCATTTCTCCTGAGGTGGGCTTGGACAAGAGTGGCGGTGAAACCAGATATCTCTTCAGACCTTAGAAAGTTGTTTGTTCCAGCAGAAATCAGACACGTTCTTCTTTAAGACTTGGAAGAAGCGCTTGCATTTGTCTGTGAATTGGCTGATGAATCGATTCAGAGCAGCGAGACATCCGTTCAGCATCTGGACTTCTTTCACATAGATGGGTGACTTCATGTTTAAGATGGCAGGTATCTGTGTTTTCCATAGAAATAAATCGGGAAAACTTACAAAATTTGAAGAGAAATTTCAAGCAATAAAGAGAAAATTATAAGAACTCTCTTTTTAGATTCTGAAGAAGTATGCCGGTGGAAGTCTGGTCAGCGCGTGACCACTTTGTTCTGTTGACGATGCGAGCGACAAACTTCGAATCTGCTGTTAGTAGAAATTCTTTCTCGCCTGGTTCAAGAATTCCCTTGATGCGTCGAGAAATCTGAAGATTAAGATGCGTCCAAGAACAAAGGTGTGAGAACCTTGTGGTGGTCTGAAGGACTGTTGGAATGCAAGTTGTTGTAGGAAGCTAACTAGCTAGGAGAGAAGAGACGGTGCGTCTCTTCTTCATTTCTTACGGGCAAAGAATGAACTAGTTGTCAACTTGTCTGCGGCTTGTCTTTTGAAAGTGTCGATAAGTTAGACGTTGCTCAGACCAGTTATAGAGCTATCTGATAATTTGTCTTTTATAAGTGTCAACAATCTGGTTAAGGTCGGCCTCGATGCCTCGTTGAGTGACCAGGTACCCTAAAAACATCCCAGAAGCAACCCCAAATATGCACTTCTCAAGGTTGAGCTTCACCTTGTACTTCCGCACTAGGTTGAAAGCTTCGTCCAAATGTTGGATGCGATCTGTGCGCAGAACACTTTTCACTAACATGTTTTCAACGTACACTTCTATTGTGTTCCCGATCAGATCCTTGAAGACCTTGTCAGCCATTCGTTGGAAGGTGACCCCGGCATTTTTTAGCGCTAAGGGCATCACCTTGTAGTAATAAATTCCTCAACTAGTAGTAAAATCAGTCTTGTCTTCATATGGTGGATGCATCTCGGTCTGGTTATATCCAGAGTAGATGTCAATAAAGCTGAGAAATTCATGGACCGTCGTTGCCTCTACCAGCTGATCGATCTTCAGGAGGGGAAAGTTATCCTAGAGGCAAGCTTCATTGAGGTTAGTGAAGTCAATGTAGACCCTCTGAACCTAAAGGGGGGTAAATAGGTGTACTAGCTAATCTAGAAAAATGATGCGGAATTAAAAACTTAATTGCAAACACACTATGTGTAACCAAGAGTGAGCTCGAATTTCCCGTAAAGGACTCTGGAACTACTCCTCTAGATTCCTCTAAATTAAGAGTTGAGGCGCTATTAGAAGCTCTCTTAATTCAACACAAGTGGGCACACATAAATAATATCTAGCACGTATATGAACATGAACAAGTAATAACAGTGCAAGATATAAGAGACATAGAGTTAAGAGATAGTGGATAAAATACAAATACTAAGATATATTTCGAGGTTCGAGCTACTGCTCTACGTTCCCGCCTTTACACAGAAGGATATCCACTATGTTCACACAGGACCTCCCACAAAGGGACCTCCACCGAGGAATTACAACTCAACAATGGGAGTACAAAACTCCTCTCTCTAACACAATCACCTCTATGAAATCACCTAGAGGGGGTGAATAGGTGTAATGCTAATCAATGCACAAATTTAAAAATTATGATGCAACGATCACCCGAAATAAGACTAGAAGCCGAATACCCCGTGAAGGGCTCTGAACTCCTTCCTCGTGATTCCTCTAGATAAGAGTATGAGGTGCGCAATGCAATCTTATTGTGTGAGTATTGATGGACAATATAGCAATGATTATGAAGCAAGCAAATATAGCAATGAATATAAAGCAAGTAAATGAAGCAAGTAAACCAATCGCAAACACTGAGATATGTTCCGAGGGTTCGAGCACCCAGCTCTACGTCCCCGCCTTCACCCAGAAGGATTTTCCAACCACTATAACTTTCACAAAGAATTACAACCACACCGGAGTACCCAACTCCTCAATCACACTCCTCTAGTCCAGAGGTAGTGGAGCAACAATTACAATAAACACTGGATGATCAAAAAAGACCACAAACTCTCTCTTGAAAAACTTTCTTTACAAAAATCCTAGAGAATAATATATAAGATTGAAGCTCAAAGTTTTGTAAGTGATATAAAAATAGAAGAGAGATTTTAAGAACCAAAAATTTTCAGAAAACTTTTGAAAATAATCGCCCAAAACTTAAACAAAAGCTCTTTCTCAAGAAACTCAAAACTTTTGATCTTTGAATTTGTTGTTGTGAAAACCTCTACCCTAAAGACCCCTTTATATAGGATTTAGGAAGAGTAAACATAGAAAAGTTTTACCTGAATATAAGAGGAAGAAATTGACCCTCTAATACAGCTAACCACGTTTTATTTAAACTTAAACACATTTTGAAAACATGTTAAAAATCAGCCTCCAGAAAATTAGCCATTACTGCTAATCTGGCAGATTGGTCAACTTTGAGCACATTTGTCAGGCTGCAAACGTCCAAATTCAGAATTGTTGGCCCAAAGGCCCATCACTCTAGTTTTGATGATGATCAACTCATGAAGTTATGATTACTAATGATCTTGTGTTTAATTAGTGACAGATTCATTATCAAGATCTTAGTAGGTGTGGAGCTTCAACAAAGGATTTAAAGTCAAGTTGAAAGCTAGCACCGGTTGATTCACGAGCCTATGCATCAAGACCACATCTAGAGATGAGCTCGGTGGATTGCACTTGGACCAAGTCAAGAAGATATGAAGACTTCAAGGGAAGACTTCAAGATCAAGACTTGTGTCTAGCTATAAGATTTGTATTTTTATTTTAGATAAAATGTAAAGGATAGATAGTTGGTGGATTGCTCAAGTTCATATCACACACACACTCTTGATTTATGTGTTTTCATAAAAGATTTTTAGTTTTAGAAAAATACCGTTTTGGTTTTTGGTGTTTCAAATATACATGTGTTTTTAACCAAAACCTTTTTAGAACTCTCGTCCGTCCTGCTGATCTGCTCGACACACTTTTAGTTTTCTAGTCATAACTTTTGATTCCTATATTCAATTAACATGATTTATATTGCATTTTAAAGATGACTTTCAGAGATACATTTAATATTCAATAATCATTTTCTGATTTAAATGTTAAGAATGTCAAATATTGGGTTGAAGTCTGAAAAACAGTTTTCAGTTTCTGATTTGATACCTTTTAGTATTTTATTGATAACTTTCAATTCCGAATTGATATTGATTTGATTTAAGTTGAATTAGAAAGAAGACTTCAATATCTACAAATTCATCCTATATACTTATTCCCAAATTCGAACGTTTTAGACCTCAAAACTGTGCTCCAAGTTAACCTATTGCACAGAGGTCGGTCGACCGGGCCGGTCGACCGACGTGCACAAAACTGTGCACGTCTGGCAGTTTTGTGCGGTCGACCGGGCCGGTCAACCGGAACTGAGAGCAGTGCTCTCTGTTCTTATCGGTCGACCGGGCCAGTCGACGGAGGCTGTAACGGTCAGATTTTTGACCGTTACCGGTCGACCGGGCGGTCGACCGGCAGCTCTGATAGACCCCAACGGTCAGATTTTTCTGACCTCTATAAAAGGGGGTTTTGTCATTGTTTTGAGCCAAGATTTTAGGAGAACTTTTGTCCAGTTATTTCCATTCTTTTAGCAGAGTTTTCTCCACAAAATAGAGTGCCAATATTTCCTATCAAAAGGGATTTTATCAAGAGAGTGTTTATTGTGATTTCTTGAGTTTTCCATCAAAGTTCTTTCCTTGATTTCTCACACTACACTTGAGCATCCATAGTTATATCTATCCTATAGGAGTGTTGTAGTGAGAGTTTTGTTAGGTGATCAAGTGTTTAGATCACCAAGATCTTTCTTTGTATTTGAGAAAACGGGCAAGTGTGCTCGTTGGTGTTTTGAGTTCGGGTGCGGACTTGTTGTACGAGGTGCGGCCTCGACGAGCCGGTGGGCTTGTGGTGTGTAAGGGACTTTGGGAGTCCGAGAGCTTGTAGGTGTTGCGGCACCAAGGAGAGATCCGGTTGGATCGTGCATAGTGAAAATCCTTCGTGTGTCGAAGGCGGGGATGTAGAGCAAGTGTGCTCGAACCTCGAAACAAACCCTTTGTGTTTGCGATTGCTTACTCTTGCTCTCTTACTCTTTTTGTCTCACTTATATCTTGCATTACTTTATAGTCTTTATCTCTTATATGCATGATATACCTTTGTGCTCATAATTGCTATACTTGCTTGGGATTGTTATTAACACTAGTATTCAACCAAGAGAGCCAACGCGGCACCTCAACCCATTCAAGGGGAATCTAGAGGAGTTTGTCCAGAGCCTCGCAAGGGGAATTCGGCAACACTCTTGTGTTATACATAAGTGTTCAATTAAAAAGAAGTTTTATTTGGTCATCTTAGTTTTTATTCCGCATTATTTGTTCATAAGTGACCATTAGATTAGCCATCACCTATTCACCCCCCCTCTAGGTGATCTTACAATTGGTATCAGAGCCAAGTGCTCTTGATATTGGGTCTAACAACCTAGAGTTAAAGATCCTACTTTTAGGCTAATCACAAGATTTGTACACACACCATAGACTTCATGTCACCACCAACTTTTGATATTCTTAACATCCAAACTTGGAAGGTTAAGATGTCATTGTACCTCAAGGCCTTAGGAATTCATGTCTATCTTGCCACTACTAATAATGCATATTGTATAGATGGTAAGAATATTGAGGCTAATGCTAAAGCCCTTCATGCTCTTAAATGTACCCTAAATGATGACTATTTATCTAGGGTTTCTAACATTGAATCGGCTTTTGTAGTATGGAACACCCTCATCTCCCTTGGCGAGAAAGATCTATACTATGCGGGGAGCGATTCGGACGTTGGAAGCGACATCTCCAACGTATGCTATATGGTCCAAGGGGATAACCCCCTTGAGGTAAACTCCGAATCCGATGATGAGGACATGTCATATGATGAGCTCACTTCATTTTGCCAAAAAATTCTTGAGAAATATGACATGATTAAGAAAGAAAATAAAAATTTGAAAAAGAAAATTGATTGCATGCATATAGAACAAGATTCTTTTAAATCTAACATTGCATGCTTAGAAAAAGAGAATAATGATTTGAAAAAGAATTTTGATTGCATGCTAAGAGAGAATGTTTCTTTTAAAACTAAAATAGCATGTATTGAAAAAGAAAACAATATTTTGAAAAATGAGAATGTTTCCCTTATGTCTAAATTAAATGATTTATGTGAAGGGAATATGTTTTTGAAAAATAAAATTGCTTTGGTGGAAACTCAAAAGGAAGTTGTTTTTCAAGAAAATATTACTTTGAAAAGAAAATTTGTTGAAAAAGAAAAAGAATTTGTTTCACAAAAGAAAAAGAAAAATGATCATATATCTCATCATGCTTTACATGCCACCACTAATGAGATTAAAGATTTGAAAAATAAAATGAATAATTTGAGTTCAACCTTGAACTCTTGTGCATTCAATCATTCTAAATTGGAGTCCTTGTTTTCAAAGAAACAAACTCCTTCCTCTCATGCACATCATCATGCTCATGCTTATGTTGCACAACATGATCACACTCCTACACATAAGCATACTAAGGTGTACGTTTGTACACATTGTGGCCGCAAAGGCCATTTAAGAAAATATTGTTATGATAGATTAGGTCATTTCAATTTTGCCAAGAATAAGAATTTTTGGGTGCCTTACAACAAGACTAACCTCAAAGGACCCAAGAAAATATGGGTACCAAAACCCCCACCCTTTGATTTTGATGTAGGTGAGGGCTCTCACAAAACGTGAGAGATTTGGTGCCTTGATGGTGGGTGCATTTGAACTAAAATGACACATACTTGGATGCATTGCTATCAAGGAGATTTTGGTGGGAAAGACCATCATGCTTGGAGTTTTGGAGTTGGTAACAATTTCTAAACTCCTATTTTATTTATGTGCATGCTTTTATTTTCATAATATCATTCATAGCATGTTCATGTTTTAAGATTTTATGTGCTTCATGTGGTATTTACATGCTTAGATGTAGAATTTATCAAAACTTGCATTTATACATATATGAATAGTGAACTACAATTGACTCATATATATTTGAACTTCATGCTCATTTGTATCCACTATATGCATGTGTATAGGCTAGTTTTGATGATTCGGTCATTTATACTTGTTATGCCTATCTTTGATCTTACTTCATGTATATGTGTGTTTAATTCAAATCTAATAAATATACATGTATACCCCTTGAGTCATTTGCCTTCATGCAATATATATTGGACTCTTTTCATATTTGGGATATGTATGCATATTGTTAGAATTGGATAAATCATACATATACCATGAAGATTAGTATTTTAAATAAATAATAAAAAATTGATGATTTTTCATGTTTTTGATTTGTATTAAAGATTAAAACATGTGTAAAACAAAATGTGATCTTTTTGAGCTTGAATGACTACTTTCATAAAAATACTATTTACATGATCCTTTGAACACTCATCTTTTATGATAAAAGATAATTTTTGAGCTTTATGGACTATGAGTGCTAAACTTGTATGTATTTAGTATAATTCATGAATAACATATGATTTCATGCTTGTGAAGGATTTTTAACTAGTTTTTCAAAAATTATTTATAACTAGTTATTTATTCTTCAAATTTGGTAGTGCTTAGACATAACTATTTTTAAAACCTACCAATTTTTGGTTATGAGTATATACATGACTTACAATGTTAATTTTACAATTGGTATATTACTCACATTTTGGTTCCTATATATGTATGCCCTAATTTTCAAAATGGTCTTATCTATTCACATACATATATATGATTTTCATGTGCTTGCTTTACAATTGATTTACATTCTTAAAAGCACAAAAAGTTTATGCTAAGTTAAGTTAACACCTTATATTAACTATGCATAAGCTTATGAAAAATAAAAAGATTTTATTTTAGATCTTTCATTTGGTATCAATATGCTTCAACTTCAAATTTGTTATATGATTACAATTGATATCAATATGTTTGAAACATTAAAAGATTTTGCAATGATAACTTGATATCACACATCTTCAAGTGCTATTTTCTATTGGTATCAAAATTACAAATTATGATTGGTTCAAAATTTGTTTTATTGGGAAAAGTTCAAAATTTTGTTTTGATAAAAAAAAAAAAATTAAAATGTTTTGTTTTGTATTTCCTATATGCAAGGAGAGCTTAACATCTCTCTTACATATAGATTCATGTTGAGTATATTATAAATTGAGGAGCTTAACATCTCTTCTTTATATGATATACGTGTGTAGGGGGAGCTTCACATCTCCTTCTATGCATTACATAGTTGTGTTGTGTGAATTAGGGCTTCACATCCCTCTTTCATGCAATGCACATTGTAGGGAAGCTAACTTAACGTCTTCCTCTTCATGAATGTATATCGCATATAAATCTTTATTGGTTGATTTGTATTTACCCCTTCTTGATTCTTTTGTTTTTGACAAAAAGGGGGAGAAAAATTTGATTTGATTTGATTTTACTTTGACCCCTTTGTTGATGATTGACAAAAAGGGGGAGAAGAATTTGAAGAGTTATATGCATGTTGAGTAAGATTTATGTTTATGCATATATATTTTTATATTGCAAATAGGAGGAAAAGATTTTGATTTATGCTTGTTGCATGTTTTATCTCCATACTTGCATACATACTCATGTGCCTCATTGCCATATCTATTATTTCTTGTGATGCATGAGTTAAGGGGCAGCTTCTTTGAAGCTTTACTTTAATTCATGCATATATAACTTCATGAGTTTTGTCATCATCAAAAAGGGGGAGATTGTTGGCCCAAAGGCCCATCACTCTAGTTTTGATGATGATCAACTCATGAAGTTATGATTACTAATGATCTTGTGTTTAATTAGTGACAGATTCATTATCAAGATCTTAGTAGGTGTTGAGCTTCAACAAAGGATTTAAAGTCAAGTTGAAAGCTAGCACCGGTTGATTCACGAGCCTATGCATCAAGACCACATCTAGAGATGAGCTCGGTGGATTGCACTTGGACCAAGTCAAGAAGATGTGAAGACTTCAAGGGAAGACTTCAAGATCAAGACTTGTGTCTAGGTATAAGATTTGTATTTTTATTTTAGATAAAATGTAAAGGATAGATAGTTGGTGGATTGCTCAAGTTCATATCACACACACACTCTTGATTTATGTGTTTTCATAAAAGATTTTTAGTTCTAGAAAAATACCGTTTTGGTTTTTGGTGTTTCAAATATACATGTGTTTTTAACCAAAACCTTTTTAGAACTCTCGTCCGTCCTGCTGATCTGCTCGACACACTTTTAGTTTTCTAGTCATAACTTTTGATTCCTATATTCAATTAACATGATTTATATTGAATTTTAAAGATGACTTTCAGAGCTACATTTAATATTCAATAATCATTTTCTGATTTAAATGTTAAGAATGTCAAATATTGGGTTGAAGTCTGAAAAACAGTTTTCAGTTTCTGATTTGATATCTTTTAGTATTTTATTGATAACTTTCAATTCCGAATTGATATTGATTTGATTTAAGTTTAATTAGAAAGAAGACTTCAATATCTATAAATTCATCCTATATACTTATTCCCAAATTCGAACGTTTTAGACCTCAAAACTGTGCTCCAAGTTAACCCATTGCACAGAGGTCGGTCGACCGGGCCGGTCGACCGACGTGCACAAAACTGTGCACGTCTGGCAGTTTTGTGCGGTCGACCGGGCCGGTCGACCGGAACTGAGAGCAGTGCTCTCTGTTCTTATCGGTCGACCGGGCCAGTCGACCGGAGGCTGTAACGGTCAGATTTTTGACCGTTACCGGTCGACCGGGCGGTCGACCGGCAGCTCTAACAGACCCCAACGGTCAGATTTTTCTGACCTCTATAAAAGGGGGTTTTGTCAATTGTTTTGAGCCAAGATTTTAGGAGAACTTTTGTCCAGTTATTTCCATTCTTTTAGCTGAGTTTTCTCCACAAAATAGAGTGCCAATATTTCCTATCAAAAGGGATTTTATCAAGAGAGTGTTTATTGTGATTTCTTGAGTTTTCCATCAAAGTTCTTTCCTTGATTTCTCACACTACACTTGAACATCCATAGTTATATCTATCCTATAGGAGTGTTGTAGTGAGAGTTTTGTTAGGTGATCAAGTGTTTAGATCACCAAGATCTTTCTTTGTATTTGAGAAAACGGGCAAGTGTGCTCGTTGGTGTTTTGAGTTCGGGTGCAGACTTGTTGTACGAGGTGCGGCCTCGACGAGCCGGTGGGCTTGTGGTGTGTAAGGGACTTTGGGAGTCCGAGGGCTTGTAGGTGTTGCGGCACCAAGGAGAGATCCGGTTGGATCGTGCATAGTGAAAATCCTTCGTGTGTCGAAGGCGGGGATGTAGAGCAAGTGTGCTCGAACCTCGAAACAAACCCTTTGTGTTTGCGATTGCTTACTCTTGCTCTCTTACTCTTTTTGTCTCACTTATATCTTGCATTACTTTATAGTCTTTATCTCTTATATGCATGATATACCTTTGTGCTCATAATTGCTATACTTGCTTGGGATTGTTATTAACACTAGTATTCAACCAAGAGAGCCAACGCGGCACCTCAACCCATTCAAGGGGAATCTAGAGGAGTTTGTCCAGAGCCTCGCAAGGGGAATTCGGCAACACTCTTGTGTTATACATAAGTGTTCAATTAAAAAGAAGTTTTATTTGGTCATCTTAGTTTTTATTCCGCATTATTTGTTCATAAGTGACCATTAGATTAGCCATCACCTATTCACCCCCCCCTCTAGGTGATCTTACAAGAATTAGATATATAGGAATAATTTGTAAATATTAAGTTTTCTTTTTAATGCAACTAAAATCATCTCAATATCATTTTTTATAAAAAGATATCAATAAAACACTGACAAGTGTCAATCAGAAACTGTAAGCTGTTTTTAGAACAAGAATAGAGTTCAACCAAATATTTGATATCTTTAACATTTGAATATGAAAATGATTATTGAATAAGAAATTTATATCTGAATGTTATCTTTGAAATGCAAGTTAAATAATGTTATTTGAATATAAGAATAAAAAGTTATGATAACAACTATAAAAGGGTGTCAAGCAGATCAGCAGAACTAAAACTGGTTCAAATCCAAAACCCGATATATGTACTTGAAATCCAAAACCGATTAAATCAAAAACCAAACGTATTGAATTTATGTGTGTGTATTTGAGCTTCAAACGTATATACTATTCTTTAACAAACTAAAAATAAAAAAATTTATAGGAAGGTGTCTCTGAACCGCGGTGCCGAGCTAGAGGCTTCTCTCCTATGAAAACGTCCTCTTGCGTCATTTGCCTTTTAGCGCCATTATCCTTGCAATATGCTTAATAAGACCATCATGACTAGTACAAACCTGAAACTCATTATAAACAACTTATTAGTACCAAATAACTTCTATGTGTTTTGTTATCATCAAAACTTAAACAAATAGAGAGTGTAACCTTTTGGGCCAACAATCTCCCCCTTTTTGATGATGACAAAACATATAGGTTATAACACAAGATATAAAAGGGATATACAAAACTTCCCTCAAATGATACTCTATTTTATCAAGTATAAAATATGAAAACATATACATATATGAATATGTACAAAACATGAAACCTACATATACATATATGAGATAAACATGTATAAAATATGAACATGTACAAAATATGAAACCAAAACATGAAATCACCAATACTTCTCCCCCTTTTTGTCATACATCAAAAAGGGTTAGGAAACAACCAATAAATAATATATGCTTGAATAAAATATAAACATGCATATATGTATACATAAACTCAAATATCTCTTCCCCTTTTTTTGTCAATTCATCAACAAAGGGGCTAAAATAAAAAAAAACAATCGATTGCCATATCATCAAATCTTAAAGATCAAAGCTTAAGTTTTTTTTTAAATACCAATTTAAAATTTTTGATAAACATATTGATACCAATTGAAAAATATTGATACCAATTAAAGGTAAAAATCAAATTTTTAGATAAACACTAAAATCATTTTGCAATGAGGATACCAAATAGAGAATAATACCAATCTAAGATCATTGATATTAATATTGAAAATGTTAGCATATATCAAACCAAAGTATTTTACATCATAAATGGTGGGAGTAAGATACCAATTTGAAATGAAAACTGATACAAATTGAAAATACAACCAATACCAATTTTACATAAAACCAATTTAAAAACAAGAATTTTCTCGCCTTTATGAAATACTAAAAGAAACAATGCATAAGCTTGTAATAGATACTAATTAAAAATAATTGACATAATGAACTAAATCAAGCTTAGCAAACATAATTTATGCTTTTTTTCAAAAAAAATGTAAAGACGTGTGAAACAAGCACAATCAAATCATATATATGTATTTATGGATATACTAATTGAAATAGGAGGCATACATATATAGAAAACATATATGAGTATACAGATATATGAAATATCAATTTTGATACCAATAAAAATATAATGAGGATCAAGTGTATAACTCATACTTACCACCCCTTATCATGCTCAAGTTTAAAAGATATTCAAGAAGGGTATACAAGGCATGGTCGCCCATCCAACCACCCTTAAAAGGTAGGGATTTTCAAAAATTATGATTTGAAAGTAAATAGGCATAGTGAAGTTCACCTAGAGGGGGGTGAATAGGTGATGGCTAATCTAAAGGTCACTTAATGATGAATTATGCAAATAATGCGGAAGCTAAAAGTAATTATGACCAAATTAAAACTTTTACACTATACACTATGTATAACACAAGAGTGTTGCCGAATTCCCCGTGAAGGGCTCTGGACAAACTCCTCTAGATTCCCCTTGAATGGGTTGAGGTGCCGCGTTGGCTCTCTTGGTTGAATACAAGTGTTAGCAACAATCCCACGCAAGTATATCAATTAAGCACAAATGAATATATCAAGCATACAAAGATAGACAATAATTGAATGCAAGATATAAACAAGAGACAAAGAGAGAGAGAGAGAGAGAGAGAGAGAGTAAGCAATCGCAAACACAAGGGATTTGTTTCGAAGTTCGAGCACACTTGCTCTACATCCCCGCCTTCGACACACGAAGGATTTCCACTATGCAAGATCCCAATGGATCTCTCCTCGGTGCCGCAACACCTACAAGCCCTCGGACTCCCTAGTCCCGTACACACCGCAAGCCCACCGGCTCGCCGAGGCCGCACCTCAAACACGAGTTTGCACCCGAACCCGAAAACACCAAGTCCTCACTAGGACACGAACAATCACAAGCACACTTGCCCGTCTCCTCAAAGAACAAAGAAAAGATCTTTGGTGATCACAACACTTTGATCACCTAAAGCACTCTCACTACAACACACCTATAGGATGAATAATCAATGGATGGCTCAAGTGTGGTGTGAGAAAAACAAGGATGTGAAAGGTGGAGGAAAACTCAAAGACTTTCTTTTAAACACTCTTGATAAAACTTCCCTTTTGATTGGAAGAATTAGCTCTCAAATATGTGGAGAAAACTCTTTTAAAAGACTGGGAAAAACTAGCTCAAGGCTCTCCTAAAATCTTGGCTCAAAACAATGACCAAACCCCCTTTTATAGAGGTCAGAAAAATATGACCGTTGGGGTCTGTCAGAGCTGCCGGTCGACCGCCCGGTCGACCGCCAACGGTCAAAAATCCGACCGTTACAGCCTCCGGTCGACCCAGAAGAACAGAGAGCAGAACTCTCTGCAGGGGTCGACCGTCCGGTCGACCGGACCACTGTGCTGCCAGACACGCACAAGTCTGTGCATGTCGGTCGACCGTGGGTCGACCGGACCATGGTGCGGTCGACCGCTCGGTCGACCGGACCAGCCTGTCAGCAGTTCCAGGTCTGGAAAACTGGTTTAAAAATTAATTTTAAAATCTTTTAACACTTTTAAAAATTCCATAAACTTGTTTTAACATTATATTGAAAACCAAACTTGTGATAAAAAAATTTTTCAAGACATATATCAACATATTCATATCATTTCAGCGTCTTGCAAATTTTATCAAAAATCAAAACATGTATTTTTCAAACTTGGTTTTCATAACTTCACAAAATATAAAAACAAGATATTTGATTTCATTTTAAAGCATAGTGTGTACACAATCATAATGTAATATCTATGTTTTTGTCATAAAGCTCTAAATAAGGTTTTGGTTGAAACATATAACTTTGAATACCAAAAATCAAAACTATGTTTTTCCAAAATGAAAGTCTTTTCTAAATCTGAAAATTCTTTTATGAAAAGACAACAAATTCAAGAGTGTGTGTGTGATATCTACTTGAGCAATCCACCAACTATCTATCCTTTACATTTTTAACTAAAACAAAAACAAAATCTTATACCTAGACACAAGTCTTCATCTTCTTGAAGTCTTCACTTGAAGGCTTCTCATCTTCTTGACTTGGTCCAAGCTTGATCCATAGAGCTAGACTCCTCTTGAGTACTTGATGTGATCTTGATGCTCAAGCTCTTGAATCAACCGGTGCTAGCTTCAAAACTTGACTTTAAATCCTTTATTGAAGCTCCACACCTACTAAGATCTTGATCATAAATCTGTCACTAAATAAACACAAGATCATTAGTAAACATAACTTCATGAGTTGATCATCATCAAAACTAGGGTGATAGGCCTTTGGGCCAACACATAGTTTGAAAATAAAGTATGTTTGAAAAACTCTACCAAATGAAGAATATGAACTAGTTTAATGAAAAACTTGTAAACTAGTACAAAATCCTTCAAGTAAGGAATAAAATAAAATTATATTTCATGAAACACATGTAAATCACATGGTCACTAAACATTCAAAATCAATACGGCACATATCATACTCATGAAAATAAAATCATGAGAAACTAATAAGTAAAGTGAGTGTACAAGTGTTATGTGAAACATATCATCATGAAAATATGCAATTAGGCTTGATAAGAAATTCCTCAAAACATGAAAGTCATCAAAACGATTTAATCTTCAAGGCATATGTATGTCATGTCTAAATCTAAAGGTATATATACACATCTCTAAACACAAATAAGTCCATAATAAAGATTTGTATGAAAAGCAAATGACTCAAGGGTATACATATATATCTAAAGTTTTAAACAAAATTAACATATACATGAAACTAAATACATTTACATGAAAAATATGTACAAAATGGGGAATACAAGTTGAAATACACTAATCATCAAAACTAGGCTATACTAGTACATCTAATGGGTACTAATGAGCATTTAAGCACAAACATATAATAGTCTATTTGTGGCTCACTAGTTGTACAAGTATATATCCTAACTTTAATGAAAACTAACATTCAAACAAGTAATCAAAACATGAAGCATTAAAACAAAACTCATAAACATCCATATGATCATTATGACAAATACATGTGCATTAGATCTATGATTTACATGATAGCTAAAACATAAAGAGAACACAAAATATTGGTCCATATTAAATATGGGTGTCTCAAATATTAATCATGTATGTCATAGGATTTAATAAACATGGTATATGCATAACGAACATTAAAACATGACATACTACAAATGAATGATTTAATAAGCATGCAAATATGAAGGGAGTAAGAGATTGTTACCAAACCAATAGGGAACATCTCCATGTCTCCAAAACAATGGTGGTCCTCTCCACCAAACTCCCCTTGAAAGTGATGCATCCAAATAGTCCTCTTTTAAGCTCGGAACGCATCCACTTCAAGGCACCATCACTCTCACGTCATGTGAGAGCCCACACCTACATGAAATACAATAGGGGTAGTCTTTGGTACCCACATTCTTTTGGGTCCATGGGAGTTAGCACCTTTCCTAACCCAAACAAATTAGTTGCTAAATTTACATCATGTATCTTATCATAGCAAAATTTAGCAAGGTAGCCCTTACGTCCACAATGTGTACAAGTGTACACATGAGCATACATCGTGTTATGGGTGTGTCCGTGAGGAGCATGTGTATGCCGTGGTTTGTGTGTATGCATAGATGGAACTTGTTTCTTTCGAAACATAGATTCCAAACGTGTATGGTCCTTGGCACATTGGCTCAAAGTGGAGCCCAAATAATCCACATTCTTCTTTAACAAATTTATATCATTTTTAATACTAAAAGATAAAGTGGAGCATGCAATAGGTGTGCTAGGTGAAGCTACACTAACATGGCAAACATGTGAATCTATATCATTTTTCAAAGATTCATTTTTCTTTAAACAATCTTTCAATTCTTGTGAAATCAAATTTATTTTATTTTTCAAAGAATTATTTTTTTAATACAAAATCAAAATTTGAAGTTAAATCCTTACTTTTCTTCAAAATATATTCATAATCATTTTTTCTTTTCAAAATTTTGTTTTCATTAAGTGCAAGATCAAGTTGGGATTTAAGCGAGTCACTTTCACTTGAAATCTCATCCCTTTCTTGCAAAGCAATCTCAAGTTTAGAAGATAAATCTTTATTTTCTTCTTTTAAACTAATATTATCCTTTTTCAAAAGTTTGTATTTTGATTGCAATTTTCACTAACTATAGATGGTTCTTCATATAAAGCATGTGCATCTATATAATCACCACAAGAAGAACTAACATTATTATCTAGTTGAGTTTCCGAATATACCTCAAGGGAGTCATTCCCTTGGACCATGAAGCAACGTTGGTCGGATTCTTCTCCACTAGATTTTTCCTCCATATTGATTTGTGTTTGAAGCTCGGGAGAGGTCAATATGTTTCAAGGGAGTCATTCCCTTGGACCATGAAGCAACGTTGGTCGGATTCTTCTCCACTAGATTTTTCCTCCATATTGATTTGTGTTTGAAGCTCAGGAGAGGTCAATATGTTTCACACTGCAAAGGCGGAATCACAATGAGAAATCATAGATAAATATTCTTTACTTAGTGAGTTTCTAATATCCCTTAGGGCTTGAGCATTAGCCATCTTATACTTGTTATTACCAATAAAAGATTCCTTGGTAGCAGCAAGGCAAACATAACAACCTAGAGATTTAAATAAATACTCATTCTAATCTTCTATATTTCAAAGTCACAAACATTAATCATGCGAGGGGCAAGGGGATCCATAAGTGTGTGTAAACAATGCAAATGCAAATCTTAGATTAGCTAGCCAAGATCTCACTCCTAGGTGGTTAAACCTAATATCAGAAGCGTAGGCTCTGATACCAATTGAAATCACCTAGAGGGGGTGAATAGGTGATAATGCTAATCAATGCACAAATTTAAAATTATGATGCAACGATCACCCGAAACAAGACTAGAAGCCGAATACCCCGTGAAGGGCTCTGAACTCCTTCCTCGTGATTCCTCTAGATAAGAGTTTGAGGTGCACAATGCGATCTTGTTGTGTGAGTATTGATCGACAATATAGCAATGATTATGAAGCAAGTAAATATAGCAATGAATATAAAGCAAGTAAATGAAGCAAGTAAACCAATCGCAAACACTGAGATATGTTCCGAGGTTCGAGCACTCAGCTCTACGTCCCCGCCTTCACCCAGAAGGATTTTCCAATCACTATAACTTTCACAAAGAATTACAATCATACCGGAGTACCCAACTCCTCAATCACACTCCTCTAATCCAGAGGTAGTGGAGCAACAATTACAATAAGCACTGGATGATCAAAAGACCACAAACTCTCTCTTGAAAAACTCTTTACAAAAATCCTAGAGAATAATATATAAGATTGAAGCTTAAAATTTTGTAAGTGATATAAAAATAGAAGAGAGATTTTAAGAACCAAAAACTTCCAGAAAACTTTTGAAAATAATAGCCCAAAACTTAAACAAAAGCTCTTTCTCAAGAAACTCAAAACTTTTGATCTTTGAATTTGTTATTGTGAAAACCTCTACCCTAATGACTCCTTTATAAAGGATTTAGGAAGAGTAAACATAGAAAAGTTTTACCTGAATATAAGAGGAAGAAATTGACCCTCTAATACGGCTAATCACGTTTTATTTAAACTTAAACACATTTTGAAAACATGTTAAAAATCAGCCTCTAGAAAATTAGCCATTATTGCCAATCTGGCAGATTGGTCAACTTTGATCACATTTTTTCAGGCTGCAAACGTCCAAATTCAGAATTAGATATATAGGAATAATTTGTAAATATTTAAGTCTTCTTTTTAATGAAACTAAAATCATCTCAATATCATTTTTTATTAGAAAGATATCAATAAAGCACTGACAAGTGTCAAATCAGAAACTGTAAGCTGTTTTCAGAACAAGAACAGAGTTCAACCAAATATTTGATATCTTTAACATTTGAATCTGAAAATGATTATTGAATAAGAAATTTAGATCTGAAAGTTATATTTGAAATGCAAGTTAAATCATGTTATTTGAATATAATAATAAAAAGTTATGATAACAACTATAAAAGGGTGTCAAGCAGATCAGCAGAACTAAAACTGGTTCAAATCCAAAACCTGATATATGTACTTGAAATCCAAAACCGATTAAATCAAAAACCAAACGTATTGAATTTATGTGTGTGTATTTGAGCTTCAAACGTATATACTATTCTTTAACAAACTAAAAATATAAAAATTTATAGGAAGATGTCTCTGAACCGCGTTGCCGAGCTAGAGCCTTCTCTCCTATGAAAACGTCCTCTTGCGTCATTTGCCTTTTAGCTCTATTATCCTTGCAATATGCTTAATAAGACCATCATGACTAGTACAAAACTAAAACTCATTCTAAACAACTTATTAGTATCAAATAACTTCTATGTGTTTTGTTATCATTAAAACTTAAACAAATAGAGAGAGTAACCTTTGGGCCAACACTCTACACAATAGGCAAGGCACAAAGCCAAAGTAAAGAAAATGTTTACAACTTGGTGATCCAATGATCACAAACACTCTCTTGGTGATCTTTAAAGATCACAAATAATTTTTTCTCACAAAAACAAGATCCTATAGATAGGTATAAAATTGATAGCTCAAGTGTAAGAAAACTAAGTGTTTTGAAAAAGAAAACACCAAGAAAAATTCTTGGAAAAAACTTCTTGATAGATAAAAAATGAAGAACAAAACTAGAATTCTCAAATATTGGTTTTCTTTGAATTTCCAAAATCTTTGAAACAAATAAAGATAAGAGAATTTCTAGTACAAAAACTTGTTTTGAAAACTTACTGAAAACCATTAAGAAGAGGAATACACAAGAACTAAAAACCTAGAGAGAATCCCTACACTCCCTCTCAAAATACAAGTTCTTTCCCCTAGTCTCTCCTCTGTCTCTCGTACTGGCCCTGATGGTCTATTTATAGGCCTCAGAAGAATCAGCTCCCAAATCTGAACCGTCGGATCAAATCTCAGCCCCAACGGCCAGATTCCTGCCGCGGAAACGCGGCCAGAGCCGCGTTTCCGCGGCAGAATCTAGGCTGTTATGCCAGCGATTTCTGTTGCTGGTTTGTTACAGGTTGTTATCCAGGTTGGCGCTTCTAGAAGGCTGACTGGGCGCATGAATGAATCCAGAAACTGGGCTATTCTTTTGGGCTTCTCTTTAGGCCTTTAATTAATCCTTTTATTCTTGATATTTACATGGATTTGTGGGCCTCTTCTCCATTAAAATATGGACCTGCAAAAATAGAGAGAAAAGGAGTAAAAAAACCAATTTTTATTGATAATATGCATAATATAGAGGTGGAAGATGATGCAAAAATGAACTATAATCACACCCCCATACCTAGCTTTTGCTCGTTCCCGAGCAAAAAAGAAAAAAAAATCCTAACTAGATTATTACACCACTTTCGTAGGTGACACGATTGCACTGAGCACGTGCAACAAGCCGTTAAACCTCTAGGTTACCCTAGAGGAGGAGTGTTGTCTCCTGAGGGTTTTCAGCGGATTGCACCCACAAAATCCATAAAGAAAAATAAAAGTGTTAGTGAAAATTTTGATCCATGTTTTAAGATTCTTACTTGAGTTATAGGTTTCAGGTTACCCTAAAACTTGTCATTCCTCTTATAAGCGTCTATTTAGAGTTTTGTTTTCAATTTAGGTTAAGTTTTTAAGGAAAAGATAAAAAACCAGATTTTGCATCAATCCTAGTATATATACATCTATAAATATGAAGGATCTTTCTCAGACTAAGTTCATTTATTTACTAATATATATATATAACAAAATATTTTTTTTATATACAATATTTATTTATTTACATTTCCTTAGCTTCCTTAGGCTTTCTAATTTACCCTTGTAACGAGCCTCTTACCGATGACTCCCAAACCAGTCGGTCTTAGGACACCAGATGAGAAAACATCCCTCGGGTTTGAGGACTCGAGTAAACTAGGCCACGAATACTAAGGACTTAATCACCTTTAGGCGTGACTAGTCATACTTCTTGAGGCACGACTAACCAGCTTAATTAGTGGCTAAGTATTTATTTAGTTATTTATATACATATATTTTTTTCTATATTTTTTTATTATATATATATGTAAATAAAGTCACAAAGTCTTTGATTAATCCTTCAATATATTTAATGTATATATTCTAAAGAAAGAATTAAAATCTAGTAATCTTTCTTATCCTTTTTCACTTAACATAAAAATCCAACAAAACTCCTCTTTTCAACTTATAATTAGAAATCATAGTTAAGAGCTTCCTTAATCCCTAAAGTCAAGCTTGATTCTTTAAACATGGATCAAGAATTTCCCCTTTTTTTATTTTTTTATATATTTTTTTATTTTTCTAAAAGAAAAAGTAAAATCTAAAAGAAAATAAAAAATCTACAAAGAAAGGTAAAATCTAAAAAATAAAAAACCTAAAAAGAAAATGAAAATCCTAGAAATAAAAATAAAAAGCCTAAAAAGAAAATAAAAATCCTAGGTTAGAATCTACCCCCCCCCCATACTTATCTCATGCATTGTCCTCAATGTATGCAAGATAAGAATATGCATGAAAATAGGTAAAGGATAATGATCACTCCCGTCGTCGTTTTGGACCAGCAGTGGTGCTAGGTCCAGCCGACTGCAAACGTCTCAGCTCAGCCTCTATACTGCCCAACGTAGAGGATTGCTCCTCTACTTTCTTCCTCAGACGAACCTGCCCCCGAAAGATCTTCTTCATGTCACGCCAGATGGTGGACATGAAGGCACGTGAGTCTGTTGGGGGTCCTGCTGCCAAAATGCAGGATCATCTCTCTCGTCTAAACTCTCCTCCGAAGAGGATGCCACAGGTACAGTCTCGGGCTGGGCACTAGGTGTCCAGACCGCATGCAAACAACTATTATATGAACTAGTGGGTCTCTCTGGTGCCACAAACACTCGGTCAAAGGAATCAAATACGGCGTCCGGTAGGAAAGTCCTACACAGACGCGTAATCAAAATAGGGTGAGAGTGTTTGGCACCACGGGTGCTGGAAGAGTTGGCTATGATTGCGTGGAAGATGACCTTGTTTAAGCAGACCGTGTGTTGCCGGGTCATCAAATCATGAATTATTTGCAACACTGGGCGATTGAAGGAAGTTGTGTGGTCCAGCCCTAAAATGTTACGTTGGATCCAGCGTCCAAAGCAGTGTACATTCCTAAAGGTAGTGCTGGCCTTTAGCCCGCGGTCCTGCTCAGTGCAGCGAGCCCCCATGAGTGTCATATAATCGATTAGTGGGAGGGGATCGCTGTGCTGTGGGTGAATGGGAACATGTGTGTGTTCCTCAAGAAGAGGAAGAGTAATGAACAAGTCGCCTAGGGGCATGTGCACGGTAAATTGGTAAGTGTGTGTGTCAACAGATGCATGGTCAATATTAGTGTAGAACATTGTCACCAATTCGGGACAATAAAATGCATCGTTCTCAGAGTTATCGTACACTAACGTATACCAATCCCAAGCCTTAATGCGATCTATGAACATATGGCCATACCTGTTCGGATCACACAATATTTTCCCAAAATCTTTCTCAGAAAAAATACTAGGTGCCATGCTTAACAATTGAAATCTAGAACAGTAAATTGAGAGATGGAAATTCAAACCACACCCGGAGTACGGGGGGGAAAAGTTTGGGTTTGCAGAGGGCACAGGGAACTGATTCTGGGAGATGTGGCACCAGATCCGCCACCAGAAGGAAAAATCGACCGGAGGAAATTTTGGCGGCGCTCCAGAAAGCTCAGGATTGTCGCAGATCTGCGGCTCTGGTCGCGGATTCGCGGCTGGATGGAGGCAGCAGAGGCTCGGGAAAATTCTGAGGGCGGCGCTTTGGGAGAGAGGGTTCGGATCTGGGAGGAGATTTGCGTTTGAGGGAAGAGGGGTAGGGTAAAGATGATATATATAGGGGGGAAAAAGGTGAGAGTTCCAAATTTATCCCTAGGTGAAAAGTAATATTTACAGGGAAGTTTGGAAAGGAATGGAACTCTTGATAAGAATTAACACAAAAGCCCCACATAATTTTTTTATTATTTTTTTATTATTTTCTATTTTTTTCTTCTCTTTTTTTTATTTTTATTTTTTATATATTTATTTACAAAAGTGGTCCCAAAAATGATATACAGGGAAATCCGGGAGACTGTACAGACGGAATGGTCACATATAAACTGGGTCACAAAGACCCAATTCATGAACTTCATGTGACACGAATTCAGTGGTAAGAAATGGCTTCAAACGTTGACCGTTCACAGTAAATTTATTGCCATTATTTGGATCAAGAATCTCAATCACACCGTGTGAGAAGACATTTTGCACAATGTATGGTCCTGACCACCTGGTTCTCAATTTACCAGGAAAAAGGTAAAGTCGTGAGTTGTACAACAAAACGTTTTGTCCTGAGACAAAAATTTTTCGGTGAATGGATCTATCATGAAAGAGCTTGGTTCTGTGTTTTGTGATCTGAGCATTGTCATATGCCTCATTTCTTAGCTCTTCTAGCTCGGATATGTGCAACTTCCTCAAGGCACGGCTTTATCCAAATCCAAGTTCAGCTGCTTTATAGCCCACATAGCTCGGTGTTCTAACTCCACAGGCAAGTGACAAGGTTTTCCAAATACAACTCGATATGGAGACATACCGAGGACAGTCTTGTAAGCTGTCCTGTATGCCCATAAGGCATCAGTGAGTTTGATGGACCAGTCTTTACAGTTCTGTCCAACAGTTTTCTCCAAAATAAGTTTTATTTGTCTATTCGTGACTTCTACTTGCCCGTTGGTTTGAGGATGGTATGCCGTGGACAATTTGTGGGAAATAGAGTATTTGCGCATCAGGGCTTCAAAAGTTCGATTGCAGAAATGACTCCCATTGTCACTTATTATCGCACGGGGGGCTCTGAAGCGAGAGATGATATTTTCTCGTAAAAACTTGATGACAACTTGGTTGTCATTTGTCCTTGTTGGAATTGCTTCAGCCCATTTCGAAACATAATCTACGGCTACCAAAATGTATTGGTTGCCATAAGACAGAGGAAAGGGTCCCATGAAGTCGATGCCCCAGAGGTCAAAAATTTCGACCTCTAAGATGGGTGTAAGGGGCATCATGTCTTTCCGTGTGATTTGACCCGTCATTTGACACTTATCACATAGCTTGCAGAAAGTGTATGCATCCTTAAAGAGAGTGGGCCAGTAGAATCCACTCTGAAGTACTTTCTCAGCAATTTTTCGTGGACCAAAATGTCCACCGCAAGCTAGTTTGTGACAAAATGTCAAAACACTCTGATGTTCATCCTCAGGAAGGCACCTTTGTATTATCTGGTCAGGACAATATTTGAATAAATACGGTTCATCCCAGAAGAAGAACCGCATTTGACTCATGAAACGGTGTTTGTCCTGGCCTGACCAATGAGAAGGTATTTGCCTGGTAGCAAGGTAATTCGCTATGTCAGCATACCAAGGCTCTCCACACATCACAAAAATGTGTTCGTCAGGGAAATCGTCATTAATTGGTATTCTCTCCTTTGGTGCATTTGGGATTCTAGACAAGTGGTCAGCTACCACATTATCAACGCCCTTTTTATCCTTAATCTCCAGATCAAACTCTTGCAAAAGAAGTATCCATCGAATAAGTCTTGCCTTAGCATACTTCTTTTGCATTAAGTACTTTAGGGCGGAGTGATCGGTGAAAATAATCGTCCTGGACCCTAGCAGATATTGGCGAAATTTTTCCAACGCAAAGACAACAGCAAAAATTCCTTTTCAGTAGTTGTATAATTGAGTTGGGCTTCATTCAGCGTTCTGCTAGCATAATATATTACGTGTTGCCTAGTATCAATACGCTACCCTAAAACAGCGCCGATAGCAAAGTCTGAGGCATCACACATAATCTCAAAATGCTTGGTCCAATCAGGTGCAGAAATGATAGGTGCTGAGACAAGTCTACACTTAAGCTCTTTCCAGGCTTGTAAACATTCTTCATCGAATTTAAAGGGTACATCCTTTCCTAAGAGATTTGTCAAAGGTCTAGAAGTTTTGCTAAACCCTTGAATGAATCGTCTATAGAAGCCGGCGTGCCCTAAAAATGATCGAATGTCTTTTAAGCATGTTGGTTCAGGGAGCTTTGTTATGACTTCCACTTTAGACTTGTCCACCTCAATTCCTATATGTGAAACTTTGTACCCAAGAACGATTCCTTGCTTGACCATAAAGTGACACTTTTCCCAGTTAAGTGTCAAGTTTTTCTCCATACAGCGTTGTAAAACCAGCTTCAAATGGTACAAGCATTATTCAAAGGAATCACCGTAGATCGAAAAATCATCCATGAAGATCTCCAGAAATTTCTCCACCATGTCTGAAAAAAGGCTAAGCATGCAACGTTGAAACGTTGCGGGAGCATTGCATAGGCCGAAGGGCATCCTTTGGTACGCAAATGTTCCAAAAGGACAGGTGAAGGTTGTTTTGTCTTGGTCCTCGGGAGCGATCGGGATTTGATTATATCCTGAATATCCATCCAGGAAACAGTAGTACTCATGTCCCGCTAATCTGTCGAGCATTTGGTCAATGAACGGAAGAGGAAAGTGGTCTTTACGTGTGGCAGTATTCAACTTTCGGTAATCGATACAAACTTGAATCTTTGTTGAAAGACGTGTTTGTACTAATTCTTTCTTCTCATTTTCTACCACAGTAAATCCTGCTTTCTTGGGCACAGCGTGAACTGGACTTACCCACTGACTATCGGATATGGGATAGATAATCCCATTGTCTAACAGTTTCAAGATCTTAGCTCTAACGGCTTCCTGCATGATTGGGTTTAGTCTACGCTGTGGGTCTCATTTTGGCTTGGCATCTTCTGTCAAATGAATCCGGTGTTGAACTATGGAAGGACTAATCCCCTTGATGTCAGCCATGGTCCAACCAATGGCTTCCCGATTTTCTCTTAACACAGAAAGAAGATCCTCTTCTTGTTGTTCAGTGAGATTGGATGCAATGATTACAGGAAAGGCTTCCTTCTCATCCAAGTACTTGTACTTGAGATGGTCGGGAAGGACCTTAAATTCAGAAGAAGGGACAGGATCTATCACTGGTTGTTCTTGGTGCAAAGGAAGAATAGGGGTGGAATTAGTGGCCCATTCAACAGTTGATTCAACAATCTGATCAAGGTTGAAGTCATCAGACTCCAACTCAAATTCCTCTTCAGACTTATACTCAACCTCCTCATCATGTTCACTTGTTAAACCTTCTATCAAGTTCACTTCGAAAGAATCATTATCCAAATCCCTAGGTTGTTTTCCAGATGGAAAACATTCACCTCTTTTGTCATATCTCCGAAGGTTAGACGCATCGAGCCATTTCTACAGTTGATGATCGCATTTGCGGTGGCTAAGAAAGGACGTCCGAGTGACAGGTGTCTGTGCTCTGTGATTTTGTACGGGTTGCGTCTCAAGAACAATGAAGTCTACGGGGTAAATGAATTCCCCGACCCGTATTAAAACATCTGTAATCTCCCCCTTGAGAATCTTTACAGAGCGGTCAGCCAATTGTATCGTCATTTGGGTCGGACGAAGGTTGCCTAACCCTAATTGCTGATACACAGAAAAGGGGAGAAGATTGATACTGGCACCCAAGTCAAGCAAAGCCCTATTGATGGTAGTCTGTCCTATCATACAAGAAATGGTTGGGCTCCCTGGGTCCTTGTATTTCACAGGGATAGGACCAGTGAGCAGCTCACTAATGTTTGAAGTTAGGAAGACTTTTTTAGGGACATTTGCTTTTCTCTTCTTGGTGCACATTTCTTTAAAAAATTTGGCGTATGATGGAACTTGTTGTATGGCATCAAGGAGAGGGACATTGATTTAGACTTGGTTGAACATCTCTCTAATCTTCTCCATGTGAGCATTCATCTTTTGATTTGTGAGCCTATTTGGGAATGGTATAACAGGCTTGTATGTTTGCTCATCAATCTTTTCTTTTCCTTTGGACTGGGAAGTGGATGGTTGTGTGCTTGAAGAAGGATTGTCTTGAATGGGTTGGATTGGAACAGAAGGTGTTGGCTTTGACACAGATTTCGTGGACTGATTTGAAACCTTATTATCTACATGCTTTCCAGATCTAAGGATATGGACAGTGTTGCATTGACTGGGACCCAAGTCTTCAACTTCGTGCAGGGGGAAGTGAGTTTTTGGATTGGGCATTGGTTGGCTAGGTAGCATTCCTTTTTGTCGTTCATTCAGAGAGTTAGCCAATTGCCCTATCTGGATTTGCAATTTGTTCATGTCCTGCTGCTGATTGTTCATCATTGAAGCTTGGGTCATGGATAAGGTCTCTATCATTTTCTCCAAATCAGAAATTCTCTTGTCTGAAGGATTTTGTGGTGGATGATGCTGATACGGGGGCTGAAAGTTTGTTGGGTAAGGTGTTAGATTTTGATATGACTGGAATCTTGGTGGACTCTAGTATGAATGGACATTAGGTGGGTTCTGGTGGTAATTCGGTGGATGAGACTGAGCAGGGTATTATTGTGAAAATGGTTGCCTCGGCTGCTCAGGACCAGACTGACTCCAAGAAAAGTTTGGATGGTTTCGCCATCCCGGATTGTATGTTTTGGAGTAAGGATTGTAATTGGGTTTGGTGTATGCGGCATTCGTACTCTCATGATATATTTGAGATTGATATACAAGACACTCCTCAAACAGATGATTGAGATCATGGCAATAGGTACAACCCGGGTTGACCACAGGTGATGGACTGGCCACAGGTGATGGGTTGACCTGGTTTACAGCAGAAGATTCCCTAGACTCAAGCAGTTCTATCCTCTTCATCAGTTGTGTTATCTTGGCTTCGGCAGCTATAGAGGACTCTATGGAATGCATACCGATTCTGGAAGGGGTGGGAGTGGGTTTCTCAGGACATGACTCCCACTGAATCGTTTTTTCGGCTAAGGCTTCAAAGAGATCCCACCCCTGGTCTTCATTTTTCTTTAAAAATTCTCCTTGGCACATGGTTTCAAGGAGTGTTTTCGTTTGGTAATCAAGTCCATCATAGATAATTTGGCACTGACGCCATTTCTCTATGCCGTGATGAGGACAAAGGGCTAGAAGGTCTTTGAAGCGTTCGAAATACTTCCAGAATGGTTCATTGGTTTCCTGCTTGAATTGCATGATATTTTTCCTCATGAGGGTTGTCTTGTGAATGGGATAAAATTTCTTAAGAAAGACTTTTACAAAACCATCCCATGAAGAAATCGAACTGGCGGGAAGATTGTAAAACCATTTCTTAGCAATGTCTTTTAGCGCAAAAGGTATGAATCTTAATCTAACAGCGTCCTCGGTCAATTGGGAAATCCTCATCATTACGCATACTTCTTCAAACTCTCGAATGAAGAAATACGCATCCTCAGATTCTAAGCCATGAAATCGGGGAAGTGTATTTATGAATTGTGGCTTCAGCTCAAATTGATTTCCATTGGTTGTGGGGAGAAGAATGCATGATGGAAGTGATGTGCGAATCGGGTAGAACTTGTCTTGCAACGAAGTGTGGTTTTCCATGATTGTGATTGTGTCTAGTGGTGGTGTTTGTGCAAGTGTAGAAATTCTCACTAGCCTAGCAGAATTTAGATCCCGATACCACTCTCGCATACACAATCACAAACAACGTGCACCGATCACACAAACGAAAAAAATGAAAATAACAAACAATAAAAGAAAAATCAATCACAAGCTATCTAGGCTTCCTGGACCTAGACGACTCCTAACTGTTCGATGAACTAAAGAAGGTTGTTGCTTGAATCAGACCACAGCTAATCAGCCAGGTAGGGGCAAAATACGGTGGGAGGTATCCGTGAGTAAGCAACGGGCCTTAATTACGCCAAATCACGGTATCTTCGAGGCTTAACCTCTTAATCCCCTGCCTTAGACACTGATTTCACCGGAGTATGAATCAAAATCAACTTCCAACCTCAGCCGATCTCCTACTGAGTCCGAATGTCCCTAGGGCCAACGTCTATCAGTTTTTATTAGAAGCTTGGGATTGTGAGTGCTGGGATGGTGGTTTTTGGGCTAAGGAAAGGGTGATGAAATCCCCCACCTTATCTTTTTTATTGGGTGATGCCCTTAAAGTCAATTTTGTGCAAGTGTACAGTTTATGCAAACAAGGTTCACTCAAAGCGATATAAATCAACCAAGAGGTGAGTCCTATACGATATGCAATGCGCACGTACCTTGCTCCAGCACTCTTCAACAGTAAAGTAAAGAAATTGAAAAGACACGTGCCTAGAATGCAAACATCTAATCAATTTTTAACTTTAACAACAAATGTTTTACTGTTGATTTTATTAGTAGGAATATGGTGAAAGCATATAAGAATTTAGAATTGCAGCAGCTGTATTTTTGCAAAGCAAGCAACCCTGCAGAAAACTGTCAGTAGTCAACTCATCATTGCCGCGGATCCGCGGCTTTGGCCGAGATTTCGCGGCAACTCCGAGGGCACTTGGTCTCTGCTTTCTGGAGCAGAGGCCCAAGGCCACTTATATGTTACTGCAATGCTTAGATTCCTGTTTCTTCAACCTGTAACCTGCAACAGAGAAGAAGATTCGTTTAGTTTCTCAATTGAATCAAAAACCGTTGCTCTCCCCGGCAAAGGCACCAAAAATTTGTTTGGAAAAGGAGAAGAGTTTACTCAAGTCAGAGATAGAGGGTTTTAGAGTCAACCTTCTTGTTGGATTGTAGTGCTCGAAACTCTGAAAATGTTTGTTTAATATGCTCCTTCCAAATCATCGTAATAGCATAGGCTATACGGGTCGATCCTAAGGGAGAGCTCACGATAAAAGCTTTGCGGTTATGAATCAAAGAGAGAGAGAGAGCGAAGATTCTTCTATGTTCAAAAGAAAAACAACATGGAAAAGTAAAAGAAGAAATTTTTGTGATTTGGTTGCATGGAAAGAAAAACCGATGTAAAAGAGAATGAAAAAGAACTTTGGAAAGTTGTCTTGCTAGAAAAGAAAACTAGTGAAGGAAGCTTTTGGAAAACTTTAGAATGAGAAAGGCCATGACTAGCTAACTTTACTAAATTGCTAACTTACTAAGCTCATGGGTGATGCATGCCTCATGAGGATTCATTGGCAAGAGATATGACTTGCTTGTTAGGTCAAGTATGTCCCACTTGGAAGATGAGTGTCCTTCTCGGTCTTAGCTTGTAGCCTCATTAATTCATCGGCTCCCGAGATAGAATTTCATGGTGGAATCAAGGAGTGCCACTAAAAGGGTTGCTAAGGAAGAAGATACAAGTTTCATTAGTCATTCAAGGCATATACAAGCTAGCTTTGAATTAAGAAAAGTGTTCTACAAACCATTAGCAAATTTAGGTGATCCATCTCCATGTTCCATCAAGGCACTTGTTCTAAAGACAAGGCTCTAAATGAGGCTCACATGAATCATATGGATGTCTAACAAGCATTTCCCAATAATGAACACAACTCATTTTCATTGGAGATCAAAAGAGACTTAACATTGCAAGTTAGAAATTAGCAATCACCCAAGAGTTAGAAGTTAGCAATGCTAGTTGTTAGCTAGTCATGTTAGAGAGAGTTAGCTATCCATTACAAGAGAAAGCAAGCAACAATTCATGGTAAAAGTAGAAGTGCAAATGAAGTAAAGCAAGAAGAAAGTAAAGCAATGCACTAGAAATCGTAAAGAAGAGAAGAAAGCTTGATTAATCCTTGCTTTGAAAAGATGTCACCTCCTTGCTTACAAGCTCTCAAACACTTTCTTTTCTCTCTTTTACAGAATCTCTAGGAGGAAGAAGAGGAATACACAAGAACTAAAAACCTAGAGAGAATCCCTACACTCCCTCTCAAAATACAAGTTCTTTCCCCTAGTCTCTCCTCTGTCTCTCGTGCTGGCCCTGATGGTCTATTTATAGGCCTCAGAAGAATCAGCTCCCAAATCTGAACCGTCGGATCAAATCTCAGCCCCAACGGCCAGATTCCTGCCGTGGAAAATCGGCCAAAGCCGCGTTTCCGCAGCAGAATCTAGGCTGTTATGCCAGCGATTTCTGTTGCTGGTTTGTTACAGGTTGTTATCCAGGTTGGCGCTTCTAGAAGGCTGACTGGGCGCATGGATGAATCCAGAAACTGGGCTATTCTTTTGGGCTTCTCTTTAGGCCTTTAATTAATCCTTTTATTCATGATATTTACATGGATTTGTGGGCCTCTTCTCCATTAAAATATGGACCTGCAAAAATAGAGAGAAAAGGAGTAAAAAACAGATTTTTATTGATAATATGCATAATATAGAGGTGGAAGATGATGCAAAAATGAACTATAATCAATGTGAACTTGATGTTGGCCCAAAGGCCTTCCACCCTAGTTTTGATGATGATTAACTCATGTAGTTATGTTTACTAATATTCTTGTGATTTTAAGTTTCAGATCATTAGCAAGATATTAGTTGGTGATTAGCTTCAACAAAGGTGCTTAGAAGCTTTTCATAGTGATTCCAGGGCCAAAGCTTAAAGATCACACTTTGCCTAGCCCATGGATGGAGTTTTGGAGCAAGTCAACTTGAAGATGAAGATCATCAAGAAGACTTAGGTATCCATAGTTTAGTTAGTGTTTAGATCCAATTTGTAAAGCTTAGTATAGTTGATATGCTCAAGTGCACAAACACACACGTTTTATGTTTTGGATTTGGTTTTCATGAATAGTAGATCAAAATAAGTTTACTTTATTTCTATGTATATTAGATATGTTCTAGATATACATACATGCTTTAAACTTACTAGACAAACTTATTTTGACTATCCTATTCATGTTTTGGAAAAATCAAGTTTGATAAAAATACAAGTGTTGGTTTTGATAAAATTTGCAAGACTCTAAAATGAATTGATATGATTGATATATGTCTTGAAATTTTTATCACAAGTTTGTGTTTTAATATAAAATGTTAAAACAAGTTTTGTGGATTTTTAGAAGACTTAAAAGATTTTTCAAAATATTTTTAAACTGTTTTACTGACCCAGATTTCTGTTCCAGGCTTCAACCAGTCGACTAAGTCATCTGACCAAGTCGACTAGGCTGAAGTCGGTCGACCGGGACGGTCGACCGACGTGCACAAATCTGTGCACGTTTGGCAGCTTTGGGACGGTCGACCCAGACGGTCGACCGGATTGAGAGCAGTGCTCTCTGTTTGTTTGGGTCGACCGGGCCGGTCGACTGTGGTTGCCCAACGGTCATATTTCTGACCGTTGGCGGTCGACCGGGCCGGTCGACCGTCAGCCTGTCAGGCTGCCACATCAGCCTAACGGCTAGTTTCTGATGGGCCTATAAAAACCCCATCTCTTTGGGTTTTTGGCCAAGGTTTTTAGAGACAAAATTTCAGACTTTCTCTACTATTTTAAAAGAGTTTAAAAAGAGTTTTAAAAAGAGTTTTGTGCCAAAAGAATTCATCTTATTTGGTTTGGGTTTTTTGAAAATCAAAGAAAATAGGAATTTGGGATATTTGTATTGGTTTTCATTCTCTATCTTTTACAAGAATTTTCCCAAGTATTTTCTTTGTTGCTTGTTTCCAAAAACACCTAGTTTTCCACACTTGAGCTATCACCTATCCTATTCTATTAGGATCATTTGTTTTGTGAAAAAAGAGAAAAGAAAATAGAGATTGTTTGTGGTTGAAAGAAACCACTAGTTTTACACCCTTGTTCCTTTTGTATCCCTCTTAGGTAGAGGTGATCGGGTGATTGGTTTGCTCCCTCTAGTGAGAGGTGGAGTTGGTTTGTAAACCCTCTTCGGTAGAGGTGTTGGTTGTCGTTGGTTGTTGTTTGGCTACGGGCCTACCCCTCGGTTGTGAGGCGGTGTTTGAGAGAGGAATTCGGTACTCCATTGTTGTAAAAATCCTTCTCGGTGAAGGTTCTCTCGGTGGGAGTCCTCGGTGGACGTTATAGTGGATTGGAAATCCTACACGATGGTGTAGGCGGGGATGTAGAGCAAGGGTGCTCGAACCTCGTAACATATCATTGTGTTTGCGTTTGATCCACTTGTCTCTAAACTCTCTCTCTCTTTACATTTGTGTAAAGCATCATACTTCATTCATATCATATTTGCTTGTGTTGAGCATAATTCATATTGTCATATCATATCTATTTGCTTGTGTTGTGCCTTGCATAATTCACATTGCTATATCTTGTATATGCTTGGTTGTTTGTGTGTGCCTCACTTGTACCTAATCAACAAGAGCTTCATATAGCACCTCAACCCATTCAAGGGGAATCAAGAGGAGTTAGTCCAGAGCCCTTCACGGGGAATTCGACTACACTTGTTGATTGTACTAAGTGTGTTGCAAAATTTGCATTAGCTTCCACATTTAGCGCACTTAGTTTTGCATTTAGTTCCTAGATTAGCACTTACACCTATTCACCCCCCTCTAAGTGTTTTTTAATTGGTATCAGAGCTAGTGCTCCTGATATTAGGCTTAACATCCTATGAGTGAGATCCATTTGCTTGCTAATCTATTGTTTGCATTTGCTTGTTTGCACACATATAGTTTACCATGGCTTTCATGACCCCACGTATGTTTGACCCCTCCAACATTCATGTTTGGAAGATTAGAATGACCGTTTATTTACAAACCCTAGGACATAAAGTTTACCTTGCCATTACCAAGGAATCCTTCCTTAGTGATAGCAATCATATAGGGGCCAATGCACAAGCCCTTGAGGCTATTAGAAGCACATTACCTAAAGATTATCTTATGTGTGTTTCTAACTTTGATTCCGCTTTTGTAGTGTGGAACAAGTTGACAACCACCACCACCTCCGAGCTTCAATTGCAAATCCAACAAGAAGAGGAAACTAGTGGAGAATCCGAGCCACAACAATGCTATACGGTCCAAGGGAATGACTCCCTTAAGGTACATTCGGAATCTCAACTAGATAGTAATGATTGTGCTAGTTCTTCAAATGATTTTGTTGATCCCCATGCTTTAAATGAAGAACTTTCTATTGTGTGTGAAAAATTGATTGAAAAATATAACTTGTTGAAAAAGAAAAATCTAGGCCTTAACAATGATAATAAAAATTTGATTGCTAGACTTGATGTTGTTTTGCAAGAAAAGGAGGAGATTTCTAATGAAAGGAATTCATTGAGATCTCAACTTGATCTTGCACTTAATGAAAATAAAATTTGAAAAATAAAAATGATTGTGAAGATGTTTTGAAGAAAAATGAATCTTTAACTTCAAAACTTGATTTTGTTTTAAAAGGTAACCATTCTTTGAAAAATGAAATTGAATTTATTTCAAAAGAATTAGAAATTTGTTTAAAGAAAAATATAGTTTTGCAAAATAAAATTGATGCACATGTTTGCCATGCTAGGGTAGTATCACACACTTCACCTATTGCATGCCACACTTCTTCTTCTAAGATTCATGATGATATTTGTTTGCTTAAGAAGAAGGTTGATTGTTTGGGTTCCACTATGAGCCAATGTGCCATGAATCACTCACAGTTGGAAACCTTGGTTCGAAAGAAACAAGTTCCAACTTTTATGCATGCACACCCTCCACGGCATACACATGCTTCTCACGGACACACCCATTACCATATGTATGCTCATGTGTACACTTGTACACATTGTGGACGTAAGGGCCACCTTGCTAAATTTTGCTATGATAGATTACATACCTCTAATTTAGCAAATAAATTTGTTTGGATTAGAAATGAGACTAACTCTCATGGACCCAAAAGAGTATGGGTACCAAAGACCACCCCTCCTTTGTTTAATGTAGGTGTGGGCTCTCACATGACGTGAGAGTGATGACACCTTGGAGTGGATGCGTTCCGTACTTAAAGGAGATTATTGGGATGCATCACTTTCAAGGAAGTTTGGTGGGAAGACCACCATGTTTTTGGAGAACTAGAGCGGTGCCCTCATTGGTTTTTGGTATCGAATCTCTAACTCCTTTTTGTTTTCATGCTTTTAATATTCATGGTTTATAGCATGTTTCATTGTTTAGTGATTAGTATGAAAATGCCATGATAATTAGATTCTTGACATACATGTAAAGTATTTGAGACACCCATGTTTAATATGGATTATTATTTTGTGTTCTCGCATTTGATTAGCTATCATGTTCATCATAAATCTAATAACATGTGGATATTCATAATAATCATGTTTATGTTTACGACACTAGTATAAATCCTAGTCTAAATGATTTGTTTTTATGCTTTATACCTTGATTACATGTTTAGATGTTAGTTTTCATTAAAACTAGAAGATTTATACTTGTACATATAGTGGACCACAAATAAATCTATATATGTTTGGGCTTGATTGATTATTTGAACCCATTAGATGTGCTAGTATAGTCTAGTTTTGATGATTCATACATTTCAAACTTGTATTCCATTTTTGGATTTGTTTTATGAGTTTTTACTTCATGTATATGTTTGTATTGCCAAACTTTAAGATATACATGTATACCTCTTGAGTCATTTGCCTTTCATGCAAATCTATATATGGACTCAATTGTGTTTAGGGATATGTATGTATACTTATTGTGTTGACAATTCATACATATACCTTGAAATGAAATTTGTTTTAATAAAAATTTAGTTTTTTCATGTTTCCATGTGTTTTCGTTTCCAAACTATTAGATATACATGTTTATCCTTTTTGAGCCACGTGCCTTCATGCATATATTTTGTGGACTCGTTGTGTTTTGGATATATATATGTATACTATAGTTTGTATTAGACATACATATGCCTTGAAGATTAAATAATTTAGATGATTTTTATGTTTTCATGTTTTCATGTTTAAGGAATAATTGAGCTTAATGAAAATTTTCATGATTATGATATTCACACTTTATTTGTACACTCACATTTATTGCTTGCTCATGTTTTGTTTTCATGAGTCATATTTATGCCAATTGAATTAGAGTGTTGATTATCATGTGGATTTCATATTTTATGAAAAATATTTTGATTTATTCCTTACTTGAAGGATTTCGTACTAGTTTAAAAGATTTTCCATTTAATTAGTTACGG
This sequence comes from Agave tequilana, assembly GCA_038442645.1. NCBI lineage: Eukaryota > Viridiplantae > Streptophyta > Magnoliopsida > Asparagales > Asparagaceae > Agave > Agave tequilana. The sequence goes on from JAVJIF010033411.1 coordinate 143,623, forward strand.
TATTCTTCATTTTGGTAGAGTTTTTCAAACAAAGCTTATTTTTCAAATCTATTTTTGAAAACCCCTACCCTTAACGGGAGGTTGGATGGGAGTCCATGCCTTGTATGTTTATATTGAAAATCTTTTTAAACTTGTGCATGAGATGGGTGGATTAGTTATATGAGTTATGCCATGCTTTTATTGTTATGTCAATTGGTATCATTGAACTCTTTCAATTGGTATCATTTTGATCTTTTTGTATACTCATATGTTTATTGTGTATGTATACTTTCAATTGGTATCATCTATTGGTGATTGATACTCATTCTATTTCATACACATATACTTGTTTTATTTGTGCTACTATATTTCTATATTTTAAGCACAAATTTTGTTTATGCTAGAGCTTAAGCTTCAACTTCATTTCAATTGATTTAGTTTTCAATTGGTATCCTACTTCAAGCCTACGCATAATTTTTGTTGGTATTTCGTAAAGGGGGAGAAAATTTGATTTTCATATTTCAATTGGTATTTGTTTTTCCACTCCCTTGCTTTATGATAGAAAACAGTCATTTCAATTATTTATATGACTTAAAAAGAAAAATACTATCTTTTGATATCAAGATGTTTTTTGTTCTAAATTGGTATCTAAAAATTTGTTTAAAGTAAAATACAAAAGTTTTGATTTATATTGACTATATGCAAGGAGAGCTTAACATCTCTTCTACATATAGATTCATGTTGAGTGTACTGTGTATTGAAGAGCTTAACATCTCTTCTTTATGTGGTACACGTGTATAGGGGGAGCTTCACATCTCCTCTTATGTATTACATAATGTGTGTTATGTGAATTAGGGCTTAACATCCCTCTTTCATGTAATGCATATGTGTAGGGAAGCTAACTTAGCGTCTTCCTCTTCATGAATGTATATAGCATATAACATTTATTGATCTTTATTTATTTTCTATTGGTATCAAGATGCTTCACTGACATATTTATCTATTGATATCATGTTGTTTATAGTCACCCCTTATTGACCTTGTTTTTTTTTTTGTTTTAGACAAAAAGGGGGAGAACATTGTTTTATTGTTTTGATTGACTTAAAAAGGGGAGAAAGATTTTTACCCCTCATTTTATTGTTTTGATTGTTTACCCCTTTGTTGATGAGTGACAAAAAGGGGGAGAATAATTTGAGTTTTATATATGCATACTTATGTTTTTGCATATATTAAGTTTTATTGGTAAGTTTTTATTGGTATCTAGAGCATCTAGTGTTCTTATTAATGTTTTATTAATTTAATTGGTAACTAGAGCTTCTAGAACATGTTTATGTGCATGTTGATGCATACATGTTTATATGCATACTTGTGTTTAGTTTTCTCATGCTTAACAAATAAACAATAGATATGCAAATATGTTTTGTTTTACAAATAGGAGAAAAAGAATTTGATATGTTTTATCTCCATACATTTGCATACATATTTTTGAGCTTCATTGTCATATATTTTTATTTGTTTATGCATGAGTTAAGGGGGAGCTTCTTTGAAGCTTAACTTTAATCCATGCATATATAACTCCATGAGTTTTGTCATCATCAAAAAGGGGGAGATTGTTGGCCCAAAGGCCTTCCACCCTAGTTTTGATGATGATTAACTCATGTAGTTATGTTTACTAATATTCTTGTGATTTTAAGTTTCAGATCATTAGTAAGATATTAGTTGGTGATTAGCTTCAACAAAGGTGTTTAGAAGCTTTTCATAGTGATTTCAGGGCCAAAGCTTAAAGATCACACTTTGCCTAGCCTATGGATGGAGTTTTGGAGCAAGTCAACTTGAAGATGAAGATCATCAAGAAGACTTAGGTATCCATAGTTTAGTTAGTGTGTTTAGATCCAATTTATAAAGCTTAGTATAGTTGATATGCTCAAGTGCACAAACACACACGTTTTTATGTTTTAGATTTGGTTTTCATGAATAGTAGATCAAAACAAGTTTACTTTATTTCTATGTATATTAGATATGTTCTAGATATACATACATGCTTTAAACTTGCTAGACAAACTTATTTTGACTATCCTATTCATGTTTTGGAAAAATCAAGTTTGATAAAATACAAGTGTTGGGTTTGATAAAATTTGCAAGACTCTAAAATGAATTGATATGATTGATATATGTCATGAAATTTTTATCACAAGTTTGTGTTTTAATATAAAATGTTAAAATAAGTTTTGTGGATTTTTAGAAGACTTAAAAGATTTTTCAAAATATTTTTAAACTGTTTTACTGACCCAGATTTCTATTCCAGGCTTCAACCAGTCGACTAAGTCATCTGACCAAGTCGACTAGGCTGAAGTCGGTCGACCGACGTGCACAAATCTGTACACGTTTGGCAGCTTTGGGACGGTCGACCCGGACGGTCGACCGGATTGAGAGCAGTGCTCTCTGTTTGTTTGGGTCGACCGGGCCGGTCGACCGTGATTGCCCAACGGTCACATTTCTGACCGTTGGCGGTCGACCGGTCAGCCTGTCAGGCTGCCACATCAGCCTAACGGCTAGTTTTCTGATGGGCCTATAAAAACCCCATCTCTTTGGGTTTTTGGCCAAGGTTTTTAGAGACAAAATTTTCAGACTTTCTCTACTGTTTTAAAAGAGTTTTAAAAAGAGTTTTGTGCCAAAAAGAATTCATCTTATTTGGTTTTGGGTTTTTGGAAAATCAAAGAAAATAGGAATTTGGGATATTTGTATTGGTTTTCATTCTCTATCTTTTACAAGAATTTTCCCAAGTATTTTCTTTGTTGCTTGTTTCCAAAAACACCTAGTTTTCCACACTTGAGCTATCACCTATCCTATTCTATTAGGATCATTTGTTTTGTGGAAAAAGAGAAAAGAAAAGAGAGATTGTTTGTGGTTGAAAGAAACCACTAGTTGTACACCCTTATTCCTTTTGTATCCCTCTTAGGTAGAGGTGATCGGGTGATTGGTTTGCTCCCTCTAGTGAGAGGTGGAGTTGGTTTGTAAACCCTCTTCGGTAGAGGTGTTGGTTGTCGTTGGTTGTTGTTTGGCTACGGGCCTACCCCTCGGTTGTGAGGCGGTGTTTGAGAGAGGAGTTCGGTACTCTATTGTTGTAAAAATCCTTCTCGGTGAAGGTTCCCTCGGTGGGAGTCCTCGGTGGACGTTATAGTGGATTGGAAATCCTACACTGTGGTGTAGGCGGGGATGTAGAACAAGGGTGCTCGAACCTCGTAACATATCATTGTGTTTGCGTTTGATCCACTTGTCTCTAAACTCTCTCTCTCATTACATTTGTGCAAAGCATCATACTTCATTCATATCATATTTGCTTGTGTCGAGCATAATTCATATTGTCATATCATATCTATTTGCTTGTGTTGTGCCTTGCATAATTCACATTGTTATATCTTGTATATGCTTGGTTGTTTGTGTGTGCCTCACTTGTACCTAATCAACAAGAGCTTCATATAGCACCTCAACCCATTCAAGGGGAATCAAGAGGAGTTAGTCCAGAGCCCTTTACGGGGAATTCGGCTACACTTGTTGATTGTACTAAGTGTGTTGCAAAATTTGCATTAGCTTCCGCATTTAGCGCACTTAGTTTTGCATTTAGTTCCTAGATTAGCACTTACACCTATTCACCCCCCTCTAGGTGTTTTTCACTTGAGCATATCAAGACTATTCTATCTTTACAGAAGATCTAAACAAAAACTAACTAAAACAAACTGAGGTCTTCTTGTCGATCTTCATCTTCAAGACGACTCGATCCAAATGAGCTTAACTCCTTCCGAGTGCTAGATGCAATCTTGATGCGTGAGCTCTTGAATCATCATGTGTTAGCTTCAAAACTTGACTTTGAATCATTTGTTGAAGCTAATCACCTACTAAGATCTTGATCAATATCTGAAACTTATTAAACATAAGATCATTAGTAAACTAATCTTCATAAGTTAGTCATCATCAAAATTAAGGTGAAAGGTTTATGGGCCAACAATCTCCCCCTTTTCGATGATGACAAAAGTTATAAGGTTATATATGCATAGATTAAGAATAAACTTCATAGAAGCTCTCCCTAAACTTATGCTTAATCAATATACATATAAAGATATGCAATATAGCTCAAGATACCAAATAAAAACAAGATATATATGTGTGTGTGTGTGTGCATAAATCTAAATCTTTCTCCCCCTTTTTGTCACTCATCAACAAAGAGGTGAAGACAATCAAACAATACCAACAAAACATATTTTGAAATAAAATTTTGATACCAATAATAAACTATCAATTGAAAGAAATCAATTGAAAGTAAAATATTTTTTTTACTAATTGAAAATTAAATATTCTTTTTACCAATTGATACCAATGGAAAGGTATGATACCAATTGAAACTAAAACCCAATTTTTTTTTGGTAAACACTAAAACCATTACGCAATATAGATACCAAATTGAGAATAATACTAATTTAGGATTATTGATACCAATATTGAAAATATTAGCATATACCAAAACAAAGTATTTTTCATCATAAAAAGTTGCAGTAATAATACCAATTGAAAATAAAATAAGAATTTTTCTCCACCTTTATGAAATACCAATAAAAATAATGCATAAGCTTGTATATAATACCAATTGAAAAATAATTGACATTAAGGACTAAATCAAGCTTAACATAAAATCAATTTGTGCTATATGTATGAACATTATAAAATAAGCACATGTAAACATCTATATGTATGCATAATCAGAGCAATATAATATCAATTGTAATTAAGACGCATACATATAGAAAACAAATATAAGTATACAAAAATGAATTTTCATTAAGATCATGTATAACTCATAACCATCACCCTATTCATGCACATGTTAAATAGATTTTCAATAATGGTATACAAGGCATGGTCACCCATCCAACCGCCCTTAGATGGTAAGGGTTTTCAAAAAATAGGATTTGAAAATATAAACATATTTGAAAATCACTACCAAATTAAAAAGTAATGAAACTAGTTTTATGATAATTTTAAAAACTAGTACGAAACCCTTCAAGTAAGGAATAAACATAAATGTATTCATGAAATATGAAAAGTACACGAGAATCGACACTCAAAAAGCAATAAAGCATATATATAGACTCATTAAATAAAAATTATGAGTAAATAAAAATATATAGAGTGTACAAAAATCATGTATCAACAAAATTATGTAAATAAGGCATTTGAGGCTCAATTTGAAAAAGAAATCATCAAAACTCAAGAAATTTAATTTTATTAAAAACTAAAAAAGATTCAAGATATATGTATATTTTGTTGAAACTAAAAGTATACATACATATCCCAAATATAAATGAGTCCATAAAAGAATGTTGCATGAAAAGTAAGTGACTCTAAGATAGACATATATATCTATTAGTTTTAGACAAAATTAATATATACATGAAGCTAAACACATTTATGAAAACATGTATAAAAATAGGGAAAACAAGTAAAGACCCAATAATCATCAAAATAAGGTCATACAAGTACATCTAATGGGTAGAAATGAGCAATAAAGTACAAACACATGATAATCAAATGTGGTTCACTATTGTACAAATATAAACACAAGTTTTAATGACAATAACATCCAAAAAAATAATCAACACATGAAGTGCAAAAACATAAACAAATATGATTATTAGGTTAAATGCACGTGTTTTAGAACTAGGATATACACAATAGCTAAATTATAGTGAGAAGACAAGAATATAAGTTTATATAAACACGGGTGTGTCTCAAAGACTATCTATGTATATCACACGTCTAATAACATTGTATTTAACATAATGAGCATTAAAATCAAAACATGCTAAAAACATTCATATAAAAGTATGTAAATAAAAATGAGAGTTAGAGATAGTTACTAAACTAATGAACCAATATTTAGGTCTTCAAACCATAATGGTCCTCCCACCAAACATCCATTGAAAGTGATGCATCCAAAATTATGATCTTTAGGCTTAGATCACATCCACCATCAAGGCATCAATGCCCTCATGTCAAGTGAGAGCCCACACCTACAACAAATGAAATAGGGGTGAATTTTAGTACCATACCTTTTTGGGTCCAAGAGGGTTAGCACCTTTCCTAACCCAAACAAACTTATTTGCAAAATTTAAATTGTTAATCCTCTCATAACAAAATTTTGTAAGGTGGCTCGTACGTCTACAATGTATACAAGTGTACTCATGAGCATACATACAATCATGTGTGTTAGCATGATGAGCGTGCGTATGCTGTGTTTTGTGTGCATGCATATGAGGAGCATGTTTCTTCCGAAACATGGATTTCAACTGTGTGTGGTTCATGTCACAATGGCTCAAAGTGGGGCCCAAAAAATCTACACTTTTCTTCAAAAATACAAATATCATTTTTAATGATTGAAGAATAAGTAGAGCATGCAACATATTTATCACTAGTAGATGGAGCACTAAAAATATGACAAACATGAGAAGAAAAATCATTTTTCAAAGAAATATATTTCTTTGAAACTAAATCTAATTCTTTTGAAATTAAAACAATTTTGTTTTTCAAAACATTCTTTTCTTTTAAAACAAAATCTAGTTTTGAAGATAAAACCTCATTTTTCTACAAAACAGGATTAAAATTATTTTTATTTTTCAAAAATGCATTTTCTTTCAAGGCAAGGTCAAGTTGGGTTTTAATGTGTCCCTTTCATTAGAAACCTCAAACTTCTCTTGCAAAATCATATCAAGTTTAGAAAACAAAATTTTATTTTCTTCTTTTAATTTAAAACTTTTTTTCAAAAGTTTATATTTATTTAACAAGTTTTCACAAAATAACGAAAGTTCTTCATTTAAAACATGGGCATCCATACCATTATCATCACATGAAGAACTAGCACTATCATCTAGTTGAGTGTCTGATTTTACCTCAAGGGAGTCAATCCCTCAGACCATGAAGTAAGCTTGGTCGGACTCATCTCCACTAGATTCCTTCTCCAAAACATATGCCTTTTGTACCTTGAAAGAAGTCAATGTGTTCCACACTGCATAAGCGAAATCACAATGAGAAATCAAAGAAAAATCATCTTTCTTAAGTGTGTGCCTACGTGCTTCTAAGGCTTGTGCATTTGCCTCTACATGCTTGTCATTACCAAGATAAGATTTCTTGGTAGTGGCAAGGTAAATATGTAATCCTAGGGCTTTAAGATATGCACTCATTTTAAACTTCCACATGTCAATGTTGAAAACATCATACATGGGAGGAGCAAGGAAATCCATGACTGTATAAACTATATGTGTGCAAATGCAAATCTAGATTAGCTATTCAAGAATCTCACTCCTAGGTGGTTAAACCGAATATCGAAGCGGAGACTCTGGTACCAATTGAAAGTACACCTAGAGGGGGGTGAATAGGTGTACTAGCTAATTTAGGACAAATGATGCCGAATTAAAAACTTAATTGCAAATACACTATGTGTAACCAAGAGTGAGCTCGAATTCCCCGTAAAGGACTCTGGAACTACTCCTCTAGATTCCTCTAAATTAAGAATTGAGGTGCTATTAGAAGCTCTCTTGGTTCAACATAAGTGTGGCACATATAAACAATATCTAGCATGTATATAAATATGAACAAGTAATAATAGTGCAAGATATAAGAGAAATAGAGTTGACAGATAGTGGATAAAATGCAAACACCAAGATATATTTCGAGGTTCGAGCCACTGCTCTACATTCCCGCCTTCACACAGAAGGATATCCACTATGTTCACACAGGACCTCCCACAAAGGGACCTCCACCGAGGAATTACAACTCAACACTGGGAGTACACAACTCCTCTCTCTAACAAAATCACCTCTACACAAGAGGTAAGGTACAAAGCCAAAGTAAAGAAAATGTTTACAACTTGGTGATCTAATGATCATAAACACTCTCTTGGTGATCTTAAAAGATCACAAACATTTTTTTCTCACAAAAACAAGATCCTATAGATAGGTATAAAATTGATAGCTCAAGTGTAAGAAAAGTAAGTGTTTTGAAAAAGAAAATACAAAGAAAAATTCTTGGGAAAAGCTTCTTGATATATAAAAAATGAAGAACAAAACTAGAATACCCAAATATTGGTTTTCTTTGATTTTCCAAAAACTTTGAAATAAATAAAGATAAGAGAATTTTTGGCACAAAAACTTATTTTGAAAATTCGCTGAAAATCCATAAGAAGATGGAAAAATTGCTCTCTAAAATATTCTTTAAAATTGGCCTCAAAGGACCCATATTTATAGGGTCTGAAAATATGGCCGTTCGAGTCCAGGTCAGGTCAAAACTGACATGTCGGTCGACCGGCCAACGGTCAGATTTCTAACCATTGGGGCTGTCAATCGACCGGCTGGTTGACCGCCCCAAGGCAATTTGCTTGTCGGTCGATTGCCTAGTCGACCGAGGCCAGAACCAGAGAGCTGGTCTCTTTAGTCTGTTGACCGGTCGGTTGACCGGGCCTATTTCTAGAGAGCAGCTCTCCGAACGATCGACTGCCCGATCGACCGCTAAAGCATGTGCACTTCTGTGCATGTTGATCGACCAGTCGGTCGATCGAGCCAGGTTTCGGTCGACCGGTCGGTCAGCCGTTAGCAACCCTCAGCCTGGGTTTATAGGGTTTGAAAACTTGGTCTTTTAAATACCCATAAAATCCCATAAAATCATATAAAATCCACAAAAATAAGTTCATGTAAGCACTTGAAATATAAATATGTCTGATCAAAGATCAACACATATTACAAACAATTTGAATTATTCTTGTGATATAGAAATTAAACTTTAAACCAAAAACGGTATTTTCCAAAAACTTAGATTTTGAAATGAAAATCCGTTTTCTCCAAAACTTGTATAGATACAAAACAAGATATTTAAATACTTTTGAAGTATAGTGCGTATGGATAGAGTCCAATACACATGGTAAATGATATATCCATGTTTTTGATAATAAATCTAAAACTAAGTTTTGTTAAAAAGACAAAACTTGAAACCATGAACTAGATATACATCAAAGTAAGTTTCTAAACATTATGAACCAAGCAATGTATATGGATGAATACACTATACATATAAACTATATAAACTACTTTAGATGAAATCTATTCATGAAAACTAAAGACATGTTCTTTGAAAATCCAAACCGGTTAAGGCGAAATCAAAAACTATTTTAACTTTTGTGTGTGTGAACTTGAGCATATCAAGACTATTCTATTTTTACACAAGATCTAAACAAAAACTAAATAAAATAAACTGAGGTTTTCTTGTCGATCTTCATCTTTAAGACGTCTCGATTCAAATGAGCTTGAGTCTTTCCGAGTGTTAGATGCGATCTTGATGCGTGAGCTCTTGAATCATTATGTGTTTGCTCAAAAACTTGACTTTGAATTCTTTGTAGAAGCTAATCACCTACTAAGATCTTGATCATTTTCTGAAACTTATTAAACACAAGATCATTAGTAAACTAACCTTTATAAGTTGGTCTTCATCAAAACTAAGGTGAAAGGCCTCTGGGCCAACACCCTCCACTTGCCATTCTTCTTCTTCACAAGAATGGGATTAGAAAGCCAGTCGAGATAGAATGTCTCTCGGATGAAGTCAGCTTGTACTAGGCGCTCAACTTCATCGCTGATGGCTCGACTCCGTTCCTCATTCATTCTTCTTGGGTTCTGCTTTACTGACTTGGCGTCTGCCTTGATGGAGAGCTTATGGCAGATAATATCGGGATCAATTTCAGGCATATTGGTGGGAGTCCACATAAATACATTCAAATTGTCCGACAAGAACTTTTTGAACAAGGCCTTCTCATAAGGATGCAGCTTCGAGCCGATTCGGAATACCTGCTCTGGATGATTTGGATCTATAAGAAATAACTCGGGTTCTTCCTCAGTTTCACTGTTTGGGTCTCCCAACTTAATGGGTGAGTCGGTGTCTGGATCCTCCGACTCGACAGGAAAGTTGGAGTCTTGGCTTTCATCATTTTGTAATTGCTATTGATCAACAATTCTCTTTTGTTTCTTATCCATAGGGGAATCTTTTCGGAGACTGCTCGGGAAGTCTTTGTCATCCAGCCGGATTTCTTCCAGACTACTGTAGCATGGTTCTAGCTATTGCCTGGTCAGTCCTTATGTCGACCATTCCTGATGGTATGGGGTACTTCAGAAGTTGATGATGGGTGGACGGGATAACTCTCATCATATGAATTCATGGCCTCCCGAGGATAGCGTTGTAGGAAGATTCGACGTTAAGGATGCAGAACTCTATGACAACGCTATATGGATCCGCTCGGACCGAGAACGTGACTGTTCCAGATGAGTGTGCCTCCCGTCAAATCCATAAAGAAGTGACTGGTCTGAAGGAGAATCATCTTTTGAGCCAGCTCAGGAACGTCATCCATCTGATATAAGGTGTGTTCATAAAGAATGTTAACACTAATCCCTCCATCGACCAAAATCTTTGATACTCAGCAACAACCGATATGCATTGTCACGACCAAAATGTCATTGTGCAGAAAGTTCACAGCGTAGGCGTCGACCTCCGAGAAGAAAATTGGCCTGCCCAGTGGTGAAGGTGGGCATGTCAGTACTACTGAGTAGTAATCCCTCCAGACTTTATTGACATAAATGGCCCTTTCCTTCATTGTGGTGCCCTCTATCGGGGAGGTGCCGAAGATGGCATTCACCTCCTTGTACTGGATGAGGGCATTGCCTGCCTGACCATCTTATTATGGGAGTTTCCTTTGCACTTTAATCTCCGAGGGTTATCCGGGGTTGATGATAAACTCTCTGAGATATTCTTGATTAACCAGATCCTGGAGGGACCAACAGTCAACGGTAAGATAGCCCATCCCGTTATGAACAGTGCAGTACTCCCTAGATCTGGGTGCCTTCGGGTACGGTGATAGCGGCCGACTCGGGCGCCTGACCCAAGGCTAGTCCTTGATAGCATTAAACACATGGTCGATGAGAATTCTAAATGGAATAAGGTCAGGCTCTGCAGCGCCATCCTTGTTTAACTCGTGCGCGTGTTGGGGTGGTTTATGGACAGCGGCGGAGTTGTGGTTTAGATTCTTCCTGGAGGGAATTGCTGCTTTAGCTTCTCGCCTTCGGATCCTTATCCAGGGGTGATTGGTCGCACCCCTTGTCGCTTCTTCTATTTGCATGTATTTTTGTGTTCAAACGAGAGTATCCCTCATCTTGGTGACATCATTCTTCACCAGATGCTTGCAGAAATAGTAGGTGACTTGCAATCTCTGATGAATGCAGCGGTGGTTACGTCTTCATTGCAGTTGTATACCAAAGCCATCTGGCTTTGAAAATAATTGACATAGTTCATCAGGCTCTCCCTTGGTTTCATCCTAACCATGAGGAGATGGTTGTTGTTCCTCTAGAACTCTCACCGAGAAGCGAAATGATTGTAGAAGGCGTCAGTTACATCATCGAAACTCCGAAGGAAGTTCTTCGGAAGTGAGTAGAACCAATGATAGGCAGCACCTTTGAGATTGGAATAGAATGACCGACAGAGGAGAAGGTCGTGGTGAGCGTGGACTGTCATTTTTGCCTTGGAACTGGCGGAGATGAAGAATTGGTCAGATGCTCTCGAGTAGTAGTCAAAGGAGGGCATCACAAATTTTCTCGGAAATTGAAGCGTGGTGATTTTCTTCGACAGTGGTGAGTCAGAGGGCCTCGGCCCGCTATGTCCATTCCTTTTGGAGATTTTTGGCTCACTTGGTTAATATGCTTTTGAACCAGATCCACAATGTTCTCTATGCGAGGGAAATTCGGGATGCATAGATGCTTTAAGTTCTTGGAGCGCTCGTCATGATTGTGTCTCTGACCTGTTGCACTTTAAGGTACCACTGGTTCACATGGCTTCCCCATCACGTTGTGACTACGAGGGAGTCTGAGCTCTTTCTTCACCAGTTCGGGAAGACCGCGATTTTCACAATATGGTGACTTGCTTGAGGAGTCTGGTCTGGACACGAGTCGCTGTGTCTTTTCAAGGGCAGCCACCTCGTGGAGTCGACCAATCTCCGTTTGCTGCTCCAGCTCCTTCTGCAGGTTGAAAAACATCTGGAGGAGTTGCTTGTTGGTGTGTCGAGATTCGGGCACATCCTTAAGCACCCTATGTGGTGAGATGAAAGAAGATTGAGAATCTTCAGCGTTGGTGATGTGAACTTCAGATAGATTGGGGTGACGACTTGCAGGCTCGGGACTTCAATAGCTTTCCCCTTTTCTTTCGAAGAGCAAGGGCAGCGGTTAGAGCCTGGGAGATGTTCTTCCTTGGTGAAGACATGTCCGCAGTGCGAGGCTGTTTTGAGAAGGGTTAGGTTTTGAAAGTGGGAGAGATTTTCGAATATAGACTCAAAAGACTCTCAATAAAAGTATCAAATATAGTCAGTAATTCTCGAGGGAGTATCTACGCATCAAATTGTAGAGATTGATAAATGAATCTTAAAGATTAAACTAGAGCAAACACATAGATTTACGTGAAAACTCGAAAGGAAAAAATCACGGAGAAAGAGAGAGGGTTCCACTATAATTCAGAGAAGATTATAATGGTGATTCTTGATCTCGTGTGCTAGGGCTTTCTGGGGTTGATTGATCGTCCCCTCTCTTGTTTGAGGGGGTCTCGTATTTATATAAGTAAATGTCTTTGGATAGGGTAACAAAGTTCAACTTCTAACTGAACATCTATCCGGTCTTAATTGCTTATCTTGGAAGTGGTAGGAGCTAAACATCCTGATTTGAATTGGTAGAGTGGATATTTGTCTTTATACAGTGACCTTCATCCAGCTGCCAAGAAGTTTTTAATATAAAAAAAAACAGCATGATCTTTTTTGGAGTGGGGAATCTTTTATCAGTGGTAGAAATAAATTTCCCAAGAAGAAAAGAAGAAAGAAGAGACCCAATGAAAATTTCTTTAGCCGGAGCAAAAATTGGGTCGGGGCCAACATCTGGGCTGATCGGTCCGACGTCCACATAATTAATAAGTCTCAATATTTACGTCGAATGCCACGGTTCGGTTCCTTCTATAACCTTTGGTGCGTTCGACTTCTAAAGAGCTCTCTCTCTCTCTCTCTCTCTCTCAGAGTCGCTGCCCTCTCAGATCTCGGATCGCGCGATCGCGGGATGGCTCAGCCTCTCGTCAAGAAGGACGACGATCAGGACGATGAAGGTCAGTTTCTCCCGCCAAAACCATAGAATCTCCATTCTTTTCAAAGATATCTGTATTTTAACCCAGATTTTCTCTGGATCCGTGAACCTGCGAGGGTTCGCCATTGTTCGCCCGGTGAATTTTGATGTCTATTTGATTCATCTTTGAAGTTTTGCACCAGTTGGCTCGAATCTAGATCTGTTAGTTTTGGATTTGGAGTCGTTGGGAATGGATCAATTTGTGAGAGATTTCTTATTCTTTTCGTGTAATGTGAGAGTTAGGCGTCTAGATCTAGGATTTCCTCCTCAATTTTGGATGAAACGGTCAGTGAATATGTAGATTTAGATAAATTAATTAATTTTTGCTTATTTCTCAATTTTATGCAGCAGATTACTCGCCCTTTCTGGGGATTGAGAAGGGTGCTGTCCTTCAAGAAGCTAGGGTCTTCAATGACCCTCAGCTCGATGCGAGGAGATGCTCACAGGTTCATGATTTAACTTTTCAATCTTCAGTCTGGTGCCTAATCTGTTCGTTCAATATACTTATGTAAAAATTTTGTTTGTCATTTCTTCCAGGTCATCACAAAACTCTTATATTTACTCAATCAAGGAGAAACATTTACTAAGGTTAGGTTTTGATCTTACTGCATTCTGTTAGTTTAAGTTTTGGACAGTTTAAGTTTTGGACAGTCTATGTGGTGGATTTTGATTTCAAATTAAACACTTTAGGTCGAAGCCACAGAAGTATTTTTTGCTGTGACCAAACTGTTTCAGTCTAAGGATACTGGGTTAAGGAGAATGGTTTATTTGATCATCAAAGAGCTTTCACCTTCTGCTGATGAGGTTAGACTTATACTAATTTTTTGTCACGAGTTTTTTACTGGATTCATGTGTTAATAACTGATATTTACTTATATCTTTTGTTTTTCTGGAAGGTTATTATTGTCACCAGTTCCTTGATGAAAGATATGACCAGTAAGACCGACATGTATCGGGCCAATGCTATACGGGTTCTTTGTAGAATCACTGACGGGACTTTACTTACTCAAATTGAAAGATACCTGAAACAAGCTATTGTTGACAAGAACCCTGTTGTTTCTAGTGCTGCTCTCGTCAGTGGCATCCACTTGCTCCAGGTACCAGCTTACACTTGCTGCTAACAACTGAAGGATTTGGTATTTTGCTGACTAACTGCTAAATTACTTTTTTTTATTTGAACAGACAAACCCAGAGATTGTGAAAAGGTGGAGTAATGAGGTGCAAGAAGCTGTTCAGTCAAGAGCTGCTCTTGTACAATTTCATGCACTGGCTCTTCTTCACCAGGTATGAGTTAAGCTCTCTCTAGATACCTTGACCAACTTGTAAAACCCGAAGGATTCATGGAAAACATAATTCTCTCTTTCCACAGTCCATATTGTAGCATGATCTTCCTTGCGTATCTCTTTTATGTTCAAAATAGATTAGAGTTATTGTGTAAAAAGTGATTTTGTAAGAATATCGGAAGTGTGAATAATTATATCCTGGTCATCAGAAAGAATAGTGGAAGTGTTTAATTATATCCTAATCATCACACCTCTGGTTGTTAAATAAATGCTTTGCTTTTATTTTTACTGACGTCATCTTAGACAAAAGACAAATGTTGGTATCTGATCAATTTTTGTGGACTTAAAGTAGATCACATCCATTGTGAGGAATGGTACACTCGAAACTTATTAAAAATCATTGCTTATCAACAACCTAGCCCAATATTAATAGACAAAAGCTATTTAGTTACAGAACAGTTACTCCTTGAAACATGAAGGACATCATAGACTTGAATTAGCTAGGGATTCGGTTCGACTTAAAAATTACTTTGTTTAATTTAATTACTTAGAAGCAACAGATTTAAAATTATTAAAATTTCATTTTGTTTATTTCTGTTTAGCTAAAACATGTTGTAATCAGATGTGTATTATATATAGGGCCTGTTTGGTTGTCGTAACTGGCCGTAATTCGTAAGTCGTAATTAGTAAAGTCTTTTACAGTTGTAAATGAGTTACATGCATGTAAGCTTTATGGTATTTGGTTGGTAATATAAAGTTGTAAGTGGAAAAGTGTATTGTGTTTTACGATGTTTGGTTGTCGTAATGTGTAAGTCGTAAGTGAAAAAGTTGACCACAAAAATAACTATTTGGTGATTTAAAAAGTTTTAATATTGCAAATAAATATTAAAAATGCTAAATATTAAAAAAATTTAATATTAACATAAAAAAATAATACAAATTTGCATGACTACAAAATTAACTGTAACTGGGCTGTAAGTGAGTGGTAATTGGGTTGCAAGTGAGTGGTAATTGGATTGTGTAAGCCTTTTACGAATTACGGTCCAAACAAACACCGTAGTTGTAACTGGGTTGTAAATCATTTACATTTACGGACTTTTACGCGAAACAAACGGCCCCATAGTTACAGGCACATATATAGTCGCAGGCGTAGGCGCGCACACAAACATGTCTGTCGGTGTGCCCCCATGCGCTAGTGAGAAATGAGGATGGGAAATATGAAAGTGTAAGTGAGAAGTTGGGATTTGTGTAAGTTTGTTTTACGGTGTTTGGTTGTATTGTGGAAGAGTAAGTGGGAATATATATTGTGTTTTACGGTGTTTAGTTAGAAATGTGGAAATGTAATTGAAAAGTTGACCACAAAATTAAATATTTGGTGATTTAAATAATACCAATATTATTAAATTAAATCTGCTATTAAAAATTAAAACGCACCACAAAATTTGACAATTAAATATTAAATAGTAATAAAAATATTAAACTAATAATAAAATATTAAATTATTAAAACGATAATAATAAACTAACTAAAACAATTAAATATTAAAATATTTTTGAAAAATATATTTTTAATTATATTTTTCAAAATATAGAAATATTAAATATTATAATATTATTTAAAAACATAAATATTAAAAATATAAATTATTAAAATATTTTATAAAAATATTTAAAATATAATATATTTAAAAACATAAGTAAAATATTAATTATTAATTATTCAAATATTTTAAATTAAATCTTCTATTAAAAATTAAAATGCACCACAAAATTTGACAATTAAATATTAAATTGTAATAAAAATATTAAACTAATAATAAAACATAATATTAAAATATTAAACTAATAATAAAATATTAAATTATTAAAACAATAATAATAAACTAACTAAAACAATTACATATTAAAATATTTTAGAAAAATATTATTTAATTTATATTTTTAAAAAATATTGAAATACTAAATATTATAATATTATTTAAAACATAAATTATTAAAATATGTTATAAAAATATTTAAAATATAAAATATTTAAAAGCATAAATAATAAAATATTAATTATTAATTATTAAAATATTTTATAAAAAATTTAAAATTGAATTAAATTTAAAAGATATTAATCCCAATATTAAATATTAATATGTTAATATCAAATATTTAAAAAGTAACTGTAGCAGCATGCAAGTGGGAAAATGAGGATTAAAAATGAGAAATGCGATTGAGAAAAATTGCAAGTGGGATGCAAATCTTGGTTCAAAGTCGCAGTCTCGGTCGCCGACTTGACAGGCACTGAGACGGATCGGTCGCGACTACTCGGATCAGTCTACATGATACGCTCAAAATGCTACATAGAAAACTTAAAAAATTCTGAAAAAATCACGATAAATCTTTAAAAATTGTAGATATCAATATTCACGTATCACATATCCAAAATAAGTTTGTTTTGAGGGGTAATTAGAAAAATATAATGATTTGGGGATAAATTTAAGAAATATTGTGTTTTGGAGCGTAAATTTAAAAATATGGAAGATTTAAGGGGTAAATATGAGAAAAACCCAAGAAAAGGAAAAAGAAAAGATAAGAGACATGACTTCTCTCTCCCACCCCTTTGATATTTCTTTCCTTCAACTGATCTCGTTCCTTCTCTCTTTCTCCCCCTTCCCTCACTCCCTCCCGCTTTACCTCTCTCTCCCCCTCACTCTCTCCCTCTCTGTTCCGATCTCTCTCATAGTCGAGACAGAGGGACAGAGGGGGAGGAACAGAGGAGAGATGAGGGAGGAGAGAGACAGAGAGGGATAGATCAGAGGGAGGGGGAGATCGGAGGGGAGAGGGAGAGATCATAGGCTTGAGGGTGGCGATGGCGGAGGCGACGACGACGAGAGGAAGAGGTAGGTCTCAGATCTCGATCTAATTTTTTTGCTTTAACCGGCCTCGATCATAGGTGAACAGTCCCGCCTGACTCGGCGATGACTCAGTCTACTCGGCCGAGTCGTCCTGAGTCATCTCGAGAATTGGCTGAGTCGTAGCCGAGTTGAACCCGAGTCGGGCCTATTCCGTCAAAAAGTGTGATTTGGGTCTTGAACTCGTATCGTCTCTTGCCGAGTTGTCAACGGAGTCGTCGCCGACTCGGTTGAGACTTCGAACCCAGATGCAAATCTCATTTGCACTTTTACCGTTAAAACAAACGGTGAAAGTGGGAAAAGGGTTTCCCACTTGCATCTTTTCCTCAAAACAAACACACCTATACTAAGTGAAGTTGACATGTGGATAAGTTATAATTTCTCTTATCTTACCAGAATATGTTGGTGAAATGAACACATTGTAGGTGCTAGATCTAAGTTATTGAGTTATGAAATATTCTTCTGTAGATCCCTGAATCTTGATGCTTTGATGATGTCTTGATCTCTTAGATCATTTGCCAATCGGGAAATTTTTTGTGAGGATAGAAGAAGCGGCATTTGAAACTTAGGTGTTTAGTTTTTGGAAAGATCCGACGACAACAAAAACAACAAAGCGTTCATCTAAACTTTTGTGGTCTTTTTCATGGAATGCTTTTTATCAATTCAACTGTGTTTAGGGCCATCTTGTTGGTTTAAGTAACTAGTTCTTATAAAGATTCAAAATGGATTTACTTGGAAAAAAGAATATAGTTCTCAAGTTATAATTGGCAACAAGAGTTTCACATGGACATGAATATTTTCTTAATCATGACTCTTCAATTCAGCCGTGTTTAGGGCCACCTTGTCAGTTTATGTAACTAGTTCTTATAAAGATCCAAGATGGATTTACTTGGAACAAGAATATAGTGCTCAAGGCAATAATTGGCAACGAGAAATTCACATGGACCCGAATAAGGTTTATTAATTATGACAATATGGAAGAGGGCATAATACAAAGAAAAGGGCAATGCCTAGTAGTTTGTTTAGGTTGTCCCATCAGTTTACGAATTTATGTTAAAGGCTTCTGGTACACTCTGAAATTTTTTGTATGTGTGTTATCAAGCCTATACTTATATGTTTATTGTAGGAATTCTACCCACTTCGCATTTGAAAAAACATTTTTACTTTATCTGTTTGCTACTATCTCATGATATTTCTAGTCTTAATAATGATTCTACTGTTTGATGTCTCACTCACTACTTTAGCTGCATGAGCAGTTTGCATTCTTGACACTGCAATATCCGTACTTTATTTCTTGCTATCACGACACATTAGATAACCTTTTCCTTCAGTTGCAACATACATAATAGACTTTTCATCATGGAAACCATACTTTTCTTGTATATTTTCATAATCGCTTTCTACATGTTTAGTGGGTCATCGTATGATGTTGGGTATAATCTTGGTTTATTTATGCAAAAACCATAACAGTGTATTAGTGATCAATGGATTTTTCTGTTCACAGTAGTTTATAGTTGCATTTATAATATGTATGATCTAAACTAGACCTGCTGGAAATGGTTTATTGGGTACTTCAAATGGTGTCTATGTGTCTGTTTTTGGTTTATAAAGAGATATTACATGGTACAGTTGCATGTAACGCTAGGTTAACATCACTTTTTTAATTAAAGAATTGAAATTGAGGTACCTTGACAGTGTTACTAATAGCATTTTCTTTTGCTCTCAGATTCGGCAGAATGACCGTTTGGCTGTGAGCAAGCTTGTAACCAGCTTGACAAGAGGAACAGTTCGTTCACCTTTAGCACAGTGCCTTTTGATTAGATATACGAGCCAGGTGCTCCTTAATGCCTTAGTATGTTTGAGTATGATAAATACATGAGATACTAAAGGTTCTGTCAGCAGGTGATTCGAGAGTCGAGCATGAACACACAAACAGGAGAGCGTCCCTTTTTTGATTATCTTGAAGCCTGCCTACGTCATAAAGCAGATATGGTGATATTTGAAGCTGCTAGGGCAATTACAGAGCTGAGTGGCGTGACCAGTAGAGAACTGACTCCTGCAATTACAGTTCTTCAGTTATTTTTGAGCTCTTCAAAGCCAGTGCTCCGATTTGCTGCGGTTCGCACACTAAATAAGGTATGTTTTATCTTTTATTCTGAAAGAAGTAGCTTTTTATTCTAACTGCTTTTCTTTAGAAATTAGCTGTATATGTCAATTAAGGTGATGAAGTTTATTGTTTTTCTTTGTTATCTAGTATCTAAAGGAATGCTAGGTGGAGTTAGCTATACTTGGTTTATTTATTTTCTATATATAAAGTAACATGTCGATATTGTTGCTCACAAGAGAACTAATCGGTGTCTAATGGAAATATTCCAAATTGTGCATAGTTAAAGTGTTGATAGATCTTAGGTTTTTAATCTTCTTCCTGAAGGCCCAAAAGTCTTTTGTATGCTTCAACCATAAAAAAATCTTATTCAAGATACATCACGTAACTTATGTCTACCTCAATTTTGACGAATCTGATGTTAGAGAAGATCTTTTCCCTACATACGTAAACAGATTCCATGAATACTTAAAACATACCCTTTTCTCCTATCAGCTCTATTGAAAACCACCACCACTGTCAATTAGCAATCACCATATTTTTTTTTGCTTAGTTTTTGTTCTTGTCTTTCCCCAGTCCTGGCACAAAGCCTCAATCTAATTCCTCTTGCCTTGGCGTATGAGTCAGTCTCCGTTGCTCATCTCTGAGTCTTCTCAAGCTGTTCATCCTCATCTATCCTTGACTGAAGCTATGCCAAATTTCTTTTGGGTACTCATTAGTTATCTCATCTTTGCTCATATTGTTATTCATTCGCCTCAACATGCTTATTTTAGCTAAACTCAATTTTTTACATGTTGATGATACTTTGTGGGGAAAAACATTTCTTCCTTATAGTCATGCTCCACTTTCACAAATTAAATTGCACTTGTAATCACCAAACTAACTATAGAATGTTGATAGGAAAACAACCAACTTATTATCGCATGAAGCCGGTGTTTTAAATGTCGGCCGACATTTTGTTTTCAAGCCCTCACCGTCACGACATCTTCACCCTCATTTGATATGGCGTTTTGGAAAATGTCGGCTGACATTTCCGGTAAAATCCGAAATGTCGGCCGACATTTCGGCGAAATGTTGGCCGCCATTTTGGGAAAGCGTAGGCTAACATTTTAGAAAAAACCCAATGTATTGGTTGGTCTTGAAAATTGGAGTAGTTGAGAAATTTCTACAATGAGTTGTCAGTGTATGCAAAATATTGACAAGTATACCTATCATAAACATATTTATGTAATTTTGCATAAGTTGTGTATGTATTACCTTAATAAGAATTTTAAGATTACATTATTTAAAACATTTAGGATATATATTTGTTATCCGTCATGACGTCTGAAATTTACTAGATGGCCCCGAAATATCTCCGAAATCTGAAATCTGACATCCGATTACGACATCCGACATTTTCCCGATATCTGACATTTAAAACACTGCATGAAGCCAACTAGAATTACGAGGAGATACCAATGGCATTATTGGGAGCCGTACGGATGAATGGGTTTCCCAATAGTGAGCATTAGCAGTTTAGCCTCTTTCTTCTTTGTTAGGTTTATTCATAGTCGAGGAGAATTCAGACAAATCCTAAGTTGCATGAGCTTAATTTGCTGGATCAATCAGATAAGTCTTTTCCTATGAGCCAACTTGCCTTCAAGGATTTTGGAAGAGGTCGCCTGCATTTGCTTTATATACTCGTCAATTTCACACCAACTCTTAGAGTTGGTGTGTCACTGATCTGGTTAATCTTTAGGGAAGGTTGTCAATTTAGAGTCGTGCTCTACGGATGATGTGATTTTGATGGGAAATGACTTGGATGATGATGATGATTATTATTATGATAATGATCATGTACGATGTTAATGGGAGCATATTTGTCAGTATCCGATGATACACAATACATATTGTACAATGCGGTATGATATGGTAAGAAAATATATGAGACGGAAGGTTGTATACTCGATACGTATCATATGTTATGCGATACATTACAATGGAAAATTTGTATAGTCTAATACGTGATCCTCGAATTTTAATGGGGATATTGTGTTTGATTTTAGTTTCAAGGCAATTATTTATTTAGTTATAGGATATAGATTGTGAGAACACAATAAATTAGGTTTTTTCGCCTTATCTAACTCCCTCTTCTTGTCTTTTGGTCATCTTCATCTTTAATCACCTTAACTCTAGCAATGAGAAGCTTTATTGACCATCTTTCGGCCTTGCCTAGTTCTCCCTTTGTATGTGTGTGATCCAGTTTCAGTATCTTTCTAATCTGATTTAGTCTATGTTTATAGTATTAGTGTTGTCTAAAACATAAATATATAATTGTTAGCTTAATTACTTATGTATTGATTTAATTATTGGGATTAGTTGACTTTATTAACTGTATGTTACTATTGTTGCTCTTTTTGATGTAACACTAACAAAAGGCTTATTATAATGTGTCTAATTAAGAGTTTGTTTATTGATGTTATTTTGATTAATAGCCTGATGGTCATTAGACTTGGAACTGAAAGTAAGATTTGTGTGTATATCTATTTACATACACTTGAATTTTATATGACTACGTCTTTCAAGTTATCATATCTCCTTATTTATTTGTTGTTTTATGTTTAAATGTCTATATTTTTGTGATATATGCTTTATTTCTTAACTATTGCACGAACTAACATATCTTACGATACATGATATGATATGATATGCGATACGATATGCTGCGGATATCCAGCCAGTGCCACGGATCGGTCTATTTTAGTTGGAGTTTGTATTTATTTCTTTAGCAAGTTGAGCCTATTTGGTTCTTTATTTTGTTCTTTTCGTTTTACTAACTTGTATTCTTTTTAGTCCCACATTGAATGTGTGGGAAAAGCCAGCCTATTTAAGGCAAAGTATTGTATTAAAAAAAACAATGAAGTTTGATTAAAGAAAAATTTGAGTTTTTGAAATGAAAATCTTTTTTTTGTGAGTTCGAGTATGAAATGAAGCTATAATCTAATTATCCCCTAATCCTCTCTTTCAAATTCTTATTTCCCAAATCAAAATTTCTATCTCAAGCAAGGTTCTAAATATCGGATATCGGAATCGTATCGGATGGGGGTTTTTCATATCGGATATCGGATATCGGGGGAGATATCGGGGATACGCGCGCATATCGGGCGTTCATATTGGACACTATATATAATGAAATATTGATAATTAAGATTTGGTTTAGAGTCATACATATCATCTACCTAATAAAAATGATGTAATATGCTTGCAGAGATAGTAAAAAACAATGTACATTTGCATGCAGTCGTGCAATAAATAAGTTATTTCATATCGGTGATATATCGGACGATTTATCGGTCAATATCGGGCAATTTATCGGCCGATATTTCAAATATCGGCTATTTTTGCAGCAAACGATATGGCGAACGATTTCCCCATATCGTATCGGCAGCAGGCAAAAAAGGAGAAATCGGACGATATCTCGGCCGTATCGGCCGATATTTAAAACAGGGATCTCAAGTCTCAATCCCCATCTCATTTCATTTCTCAGTCAAACACAAAATTAGCAAACAAAAGAAAACAAAAACAAAAGAAAACCACAAGACAGAAAGCCCAGCCCCTTTCTCTTCTGTTTTCTTTTCCCTGTGGCCCCCACCTCTACACATTTCTTCTCTCACACCTGCAACCAAGAAACAAACCCAACATTAACTTGCTGTCATCTCTTCCCTCTCCCTCATAACTGCAACGTCAACACCAACCTCGACTTCTCCGCCATCGAAACCCGTCGCCGTTCAACATGAGTTCAGATCAGCACCACTAGGCCATGCCTTCGCCACCGATCACCATCTGTTCTTCTCTTTATGCTCGGCGTCCCCCTCCCCCACCGCCAGGCAGAGGCTCCAACGTTGTCTCCTCCACTCTCGCATCCACTTCGAACACTCGCTGGCACCCTTTTCTTCCTCTGCTCACAATAGTACCACCTAGTCAAATTGTGTTGTTGTGTTCACGACTGCACCTATCAAATCAGATTTGCTGCTGTCGTTGAATGTAACCTCAAGCGTATTCAAAGGTGAACGAACCTGACCCAGATTCAACCATGTCCATCTCTCTGCGACAGTGATTTCAACAGCCACTCCTTCAGCTGCAAACACCAACAACATTAGTAACAACTACAGTCAACATTAAAACAGTAGGAGTCCAAAATGGTAAGCCAACAAGATCAACAAGTTCAATTCATACGACACCTGAGAACGAGCTTCTCGGTAAGTAATTTTTATTTTTAGCAATCAGAATATTAGGTTGACTACCACACATTTTGATCTCTAAGCTTTTATCATGCTTTCCTGCTATCCACTATTATTGTGAGGTGTGCGAATCTTGTTTATGCGTGTTACTTATTGATCTCGATATTGTAAATTGGACTATTCAATTAATTGGGTATTATATTGGATTGCTTGATATTAGAACTATTTGAACACTACAATCGCAAGTATTGTTAAATCCATCTTGTGGCATTGCCAGTTTTAAGTAATCTCTTACCGAAGATCATAAATTTTGGTGAAATGTTGCGGAGTTCAAGTTTATTGCTGATTAACCACATTATAGGTTCCTTATTTCACATCAATTTGGTATCAGAGCATAGTATAGGTAGAAAAACTTGCATCATCATACGGTTGTTAGGAATTTTATATTTTTTCTTTGCATTAAATTTTTTTAAAAAATAAATTGAATTTTTGTTTTAGGCATTTATCAAGAAAATTTGTTTTGTTTTCATTTGCATAAAAAAATTTAAAAAATGGCATTTAGAAAGTCCCACATCCAGACTACAGATGTTCCAATGTTTGATGGTCGCATGAATTATCTTGGTCAGTCGGATCCTCAAATCTTTCTAGATTGGTTAAGTAGCATAGATAAGTATTTGACACGGTATCTGTTTTCTAGGTTTGAGAAAGTCAGGTTCGCTATCACAAAACTGACTGGACAAGCTAGCCGAGATTGGACCGATTAAAATCAGTGAGAGCATCTCGCTGTTAAGAACCAACACACTTGGTCTTACATGAAGGATGAACTTAAGGGTAAATACGTGCCACCACATTACCATACACATCTTCTTGAATCTTGACAGATGATGAAAATTTTCCAAGGCAACAAACCTGCCAAGGAATATGTTAACGAATTTGACGATTTTCTCAATCATTATAATATCTTAGGCAAATAGAGACGTCCAAATCTTTTCCTCATTTTGTGCTGGACTTCGAATAGACCTAGAACATGAGCTTTGTAAACATGGAATCACTGAGCTTAAAAGGCTTACGCTTTAGTCCAAGACTTAGATGTTCCCAAGTTGAGTCATGCATTTAGGAGTCAGAATCATCAAGCCCCAACATTCAAGTTGACTTTCTGTTAGTATCCACATCAAGTGCATATCAGAGACCAGCATACAAGGTGGACACCAACGATAAAAGTGCTGAAAGTAACACTAAGGGTAAGAACATCGAAAGGGACTTCTCCACACTTAGTCCTATAATCAAGTATTACAACTGTCAAGATTATGGGCATATGTTGTCAACTGTCCAATCTGACTTAAGATTGGCATCATTGACTATTTCCATTGAAGCCCCTAAGCCTGATGCAATATCTTCCCGAAAGCTACTCCTGTAATTAAGGAGTTTAGTGTTGTTGTCTCGACTATTATCCCTTTTTTTGCTACCACAACTGTCGTCCGCCCCTTTCCCTTCTCCGACTTTAATGTCGACACCACCTTCTCCGCTTTCTTCAATGTCGACTCCTACTGCCATTGTCTGCTCTGGACATCACCTCTTCCTCCTCAATTGCCGACACCCTCTCCTATGATCATGGAGCTTATCGATGTCCTCTCTGAAGACCTCCCGTGCAAGCTACTACTGACATGTGATACCTAACACGCCAGTGAGTTAGTCTCATGAGTTATTTTTCCCGACTTGCTACACCATAGGATGGATCCTATCACACCTATTGAACTCAAAGAGTAAGTTGATGAGTTATCACTGGAGAGCAAGCAACATGCTTGTTGCTTTGTCTCAATAAACACCCATGTTTATGAGGATAAGTTTTGGAGCTATGTAGTGACAAAGAGTGTTGGTCAGATTAAGGATGTTACCATCTATGATTGAGCCATGTCCGACAACTCCATGAATGCTGTTATAGGAGAATCTAGTATTATTCAGATTATTGACTTTTTCTTTCTTACGGTTAAACAAAAAGTTGCATTCCATCATATTTTACCTGTTAGGATACTTCTTGTTCTGATTGTTAATATAACAGGTAAGCTGCCACGTTCATCTAGGCTGGTACCCCTAATAACTTCAAAATTTTGACAGGGGCCGATAAGATTGTTGATACAATAACTCAGGTGAGGAGTCAAGCTCACTAAATATTCTAGGAAGACCCTTGGTATATGTTAGGCACTAGCTAAGCTCTCTTTGCTACAGTTCATTATAGAGTACTCTGAGTCTACATCATATTTGTTACACATGTGCATGATCTACACATGGGAAGTCAGTGATATATTTGAACGAAGCAATGCTAATTGTAATTTATGAACTTGTGTCTGAAAGTTATTTAAAAAACTTTTAGTGTTGACAACTTATGATGATTTTGATTCGTTTGAAATGGTTTTCCTAAGAACTGTTAATGTTGGCATGCTGTATTATCAGATTTTTCAAAATATTGTAGAAATCAAATTACAATATTCATGTTATATATCTTTAAAAGATTTTAAAATTAGTCCTTTTTTCAATGTGGGTATTCAATGGATTATAAGTATTTGATCTTAACCCTAACAACTCACTGGTTGTAAGCCTTCCCTGATCCATTTTTCTGAGTCTCCATTTTCAGTCCACTCCCAGATATTCAACCTAATACAGCAGCGAAATTTGATAAAATTTTAGATGATTAAATAATCTAGTGTATTCTAATGATATTTGATTGTTTGAAAATGATTGTTACCTATTAAGTGGTGACCTGCAGCAGGTAGACGCAGATTGTTAGAGCATGAGGAGAGCGTTCTACACCGAACTCGACGGAGTCGAGTTTTCTTCCACCCGTGGGAGAATGATGTGGACATCCAGCTAGCACCACAGATCGATCTATTTTAGTTGGAATATGTATTTATTTTTTTAGTAAGTTGAGTCTAGTTGGTTCTTTATTTTATTCTTTTGTTTTACTAGTTTGTATCTTTTTAATCCCCACATCGGATGTGTGGGGAAAAGCCAGAATTTGTAGGCCCATTTAAGGCTAAGTATTGCATTAGAAAAAACAATGAAGTTTGATTAAAGAAAATTTTGAGTTTTTGAAATAAAATATTTTTTTGGTGAGTTCGAGTGTTAAATTCGATCCTCCCATGTTTTGAATGTGAAGCATATTTCAATTATCCCCTTATCCCCTATTTCAAATTCTAACTTCCCAAATCAAAATTTCTATTTTATATCTCAATCCCCATCTCAGCTCATTTCTCAGTCAAACACAACATCAGAAAACAAAAGAAAACAAAAAAACACAAGAAAGAAGCCCAGCCCATTTCTCTTCTGTTTTCTTTTCCTTGTGGCCCCCACCTCTACACATTTCTTCTTCTTTCTTTTCTCTCACTTGCAACCAAGAAACGAACCCAACACAACCTGTCGTCATCTCTTCCCTCTTCCTCGTGACTGCAACGTCAACACCATCCTCGACTTCTTCTCCTCCGCCATCGAAACTCGTCGCCGTTCAGCATGAGTCCAGACTAACACCACTAGGCCACGCCTTCGCCACCAGTCACCATCCGTTCTCCTCTTTGTGCTCGACGCCCCCACCGCCAGGCTGAGGCTCCAGCATTGTCTCCTTCACCCTCGCATCCACTCCCGACGCCCGCTGACACCCTTCCTTTGCTCACAATAGTACCACCTAGTCAAATTGTGTTGTGTTCACAATTGCGCCCATCAAATCAGATTTGCTGCTGCTGTTGAATGTAAACCCAAACGGATTCAAGGTGAACGAACCACCCGACCCAGATTCAACCTTGTCCACCTCTCTGCAATAGTGATTTAAACAGTCACTCCTTCAGCTGAAACATCAGCAATAACATCAGTAATAACTTCATTTAGCGTTAAAACAGTAGGAGTACAAAGTGGTAAGCTAACAACATCAACAAGTTCAGTTCATGCGTACATGGGAACGAGCTTCTCGGTAAGTAATTTTTATTTTTAGCAATCAGAATATTAGTTGGACTACCACACATTTTATCTCTGAACTTTTATCATGCTTTCTTGCTGTCCACTATTATTGTGAGGTGTGTGAATTCTGTTTATGCTTGTTATTTATTGATCTTGATATTGCAAATTGGATATTCAATTAATTGGGTATTGTATTGGATTGTTTAAGATTAGAACTATCTAAACACTACAATCACGAAGTATTATTAAATCCATCTTGTGACATTGCTAGTTTTAAGTAATCTCTTACTGAAGATCTTAAATTTTGGTGAAATGTTGTGGAATTCATGTTTATAACTGATTAACCATACTATAGGGTCCCCGTTTCACATCACGATATCTATGAAAAACGATATTCGATACATATTGTGAGTTGGCAACTATGCTTGGGAGAGTTGGTGGATCCTCTTTCTTGTTTTGCTAGCTCCAATGTTTCTTTGTCTTTTCTAAAAGAAAAATCATGCAGGTGACCTAAATTGTTGTTGTATGTAATATTCTTGGAGAATATTCTTTGCCTTAGGCCATGTGGCTTACTGATATTTAGGTTTCACCTAAGAATTTACTAAGATCATTTTCCAAAGTGGGTATTCCTATTATACTTGCAATATTTATCTCTTAATCGGAAATTTGGTTACTAAGGGTGTGTTTGTCATTGTTTTTGAAAAGTGCTTTGATCGCTTTTAAAGTAAATAAATGTTTGTTTGGTGAATGGATATAAAAAAATGACTTTGTGAAATCGCCAAGCCAAAAAGCTTCTGTTTCGAGAAGCCACCCAATTATAGAAGTAGAAGCCTCTACAATGATTTCCTATTTTCTCTCCTATTTTTTTCCTCTTGCATGCTCTCTTTTGCAGTCTAGTCTTAATTTTTATGTGAATTTTCCCCATGAATCTTATTTAAACTCTCTCTCCTACATTTATTCTTATTCAAGCTATTCCTAGCAAGTAATTTCTGATATTAATTTTTATCGACAAGCACTTAAAGCTTTAAAATTATTGGACACCATATGCCTTGTGAAAGGCCTAGTTTAAAAGGTGCTTTTGTATAAGTCCTCTAAAATGACATTGATAAGCACCAGTAACGCCAAACTCACCCTAAACAAAAGTCAATCTGGATAAAATAAAGACGAACTGATGCTTGATAGAGATAACACATCTCTGAGAAATCACATCTTACGGGTTGATAGTAGGGTTCGAAGTATCGGCCGAGTCGGAGTTGACTTGGCCGATTCGTATCCATCTCGGCGGGCGCCGATACAAGTCCGAGACGCGAGTCTACCTTCGCTTTGTTTTTTGACTGACTCGGGGCCGACTCGCCCTTGACTCGGTTGAATCGGCCCAGTCCCGATGCGACTTGGGTTAACTCGGCTGAGTTGATCGAGTCAACTTCGAGTCGGTCCTGCATAAAACGGAAAAAAGAAGAATGAGCAGAGAAGATTAGGGCTTACCTCTTACGCCAGCCCAACCATCGTTGTTGTTCGTTCGCTCTCCGTCGGTGGTGATTGCACGCTAGCCCGCCACCTGCCTCCAGGTCCAGATCTCTCTCCCTCTCCGATCTCTCGACCTCCCTCCAATCTCTTGATATCCCTCCCTCCGTTCTATGTCTTTCCCTCCCCCTCTCTCACCTGATCTCTCTCCCCCCTCCCTCCGATCTCTCTCTCCCTCCGATCTCTCTCTCACCCGATCCCTCTCCCCTCTTTTTTTTTCTGTCTCTCACCCTCTCTCTATCCTCCCTCCGCTCACTCCCCCTCTCACTCCCTCTCGCTCCCCCTCTTTGTATTAGATATTTATTTTAATTTAATATTATAATATAATTAATTGATATTTAGTTTAATTTAAATTAATCTCTCTTATGATATTTATTGAGCTAGGCTCTATGTGACCGATGGGTCTCAGTGATATGTTTTGGACATGTGATACATAAATATTGATGTTTACATTTTTTTAAGATTTATTGTGATTTTTTAATTTTTTGAGGTTTCTTTGTAGCGTTTTGCGCCATCGCCTGAGACCGTTTTGAGACGCCGACACCGATGCATCTCAGTGCCCGCCGAGTCGGCGGCCGAGACCGCGACTTTGAACCATGGTTGATAGTACCTGAATGAAAATCTAGTGTTGCACAAGTGATGCATGCATAAGGTAAAGAAGCTTTGTATGAATCTCACGGTGGCATGCTAATTATTGTTTGAGAATATATGACTTTGGGAAGGAGGCACTATGTAATGCAGTGGTCAGGACATCTATATTTGCCGAGCTTGAGGAGAGAGAGGATATGGTACCAGTTTTAGTTTTTGAGCTTGAGGAGAGAAGTAAAGAATTTGGCACCAATTTAGTTTTCACCATGGCAGGCAATACCTAAATGGTCCGGTCCATATTTACTTCTTTTATTGGTGGGTGGATACCTGGATGCTGTTAATTAATGGACCACCGTGAAAGTTTAGGATGTATGCGGGAAATGAATGCATATGAGAAGTGTTGGCCCAGAGGCCTTCCACTTTAGTTTTGATGATGATTAACTCATGTAGTTATAGTTTACTAATAATTTTGTGATGTTTAGTTTCAGATATTAACCAAGATATTAGTAGGTGATTAGTTTCAACAAGGGTGTTTTGGAGCTTTCACATGGTGATTCAAGAGCCCGAGCGTCAAAGTTCATATCTAGCACTCGTTGGAGTCAAGCTCGTTGGATCAAGTCGACTTAGAGACGGCGCTCTACAAGAAAACTTTGGTACATTGTTTAGTTTATAGTTTAGATTCATTGTTAAAGATTAGATAGTGTGATATGCTTAAGTTCACAACATACACGTTTCATGTTTATTGGTTTTTCAGTTTTTGGTTTAACCGATCTTGGTCAGTTTTTGGTTTAACCGATCTTGGTTTTCATGAATAGATAGAATCAAAATAAGGTTACATGGTTTAATGTATATTAGATTTGTTCTGTATACATCTATGCTTCAACTATTTAAACAAACTTAGTTTGATAGTCTATTTCATGAGTTTGGAGTTTCGGTATTTTAACAAAACGTATTTTTGGATTTTATGTCAAAAACATTGATATATATCTTTATATGTATATTAGATTATATCCATCTACAACATGCCTCAAAGTTGTTTCAATATCATGTTTTTGTATTTGGATGAGTTTTGGACAAAACGATTTTTCATTTTAAAAATTCTAAGTTTTGGAAAATACGGATTTTGATTTTCAGCAAAATTTCAAGGACACAAAAATGGTTCAAATAGTTTGAAATATGTGTTGAATTTTTTCACACATGTTTGTATTTCAAAGTGAATATAAGAACTTATTTTTGTGAATTATTAGAGATTTTATGGGATTTATTTAATATTAAAAAGACCAGTTTTCTAATCCTATAACCAGATCTGCCAGGCCCTGGCGGTCGACCGGGACGGTCGACCGGACCAGTGGTCGGTCGACCGGACCGGTCGACCGACGTGCACAAGGACGTGCACATGGCCAGCCACTTGGGCCGGTCGACCGACTGCAAGTGCCCCACTCTCGGGTGGGGGCGGTCGACCGTGAGGCTTGGCCCGGTCGATCGAGCGGTCGACCGGCCAGAGAGCAATTGCTCTCTGGATCTGGCACGGTTGACTGGAGGGCTCAACGGTCAAATTTTTGACCGTTGGCCGGTCGACCGACCGGTCGAACGAAATGTCATTTTTGACCTTTCTGTCAGCCAACGGGCAGATTCTCTTGAGGTTATAAATACCCAATTTGAGAGATGTTTCTTAACAAGTTTTTCAAGAGCAAAAATTTCCTACTTCTCTAGTGTTTAAACAGCAAGTTTTCAAAAGAGTTTGGGTTCAAAAGATCTATCTTCATTTGTTTTAAAGTGTTGGAAAATTCAAAGAAAAGGGAGTATTTGGGAATTTGTTTTTGATCTCTATTTCAATATCTATCTTGTGATTTTCCCAAGTGTTTTTCTTTGTTGTTTTCATTTCCAAACACTTTATTTTCTCACTTGAGCTTATCATATCTACCTATCTATTAGGATCTTTATTTAGTGAGAAAGAAATTAGTTTGTGGTTGTGGAAACCACGAAGTTGTAAGCCCTCCTTATTTTGATATCCCTCTTGTGTAGAGGTTGATTGTTGGAGAGGTGGCTTTGTGCCATATCCCTCTAGTGAGAGGTTGATTGGTTGTTTGGCTTTGTGCTCATCCCTCAAGTGTGAGGTGATTGTGTTTGAGTGGCTTTGTGCCTAACCTCCAAGTGTAGAGGTTGTGTTGTAATTGAAAGAAGAGTTGTGTACTCCAAATTGTAATTGCCCCAAATCCTCATTGGAGGTTTCCCTGTGTGGGAAGTCCTGTGTGGACGAGTTAGTGGAAATCCTTCTGTGTGAAGGCGGGGACGTAAAGCTGGGTGCTCGAACCTCGAAATAAATCTCGGTGTTTGCGTTTGATCCATTTTCTCTAACTCTCTCTCTATTACTTTGTGCCTTGCATCATTTCATATTGCTTATTCATATATTATATGCTTGGCTTGTTTGTGTGTGCCTCACTTGTGTTTAACCACGAGAGCTTCATATAGCACCTCAACTCTTATTCTGAGCAATCAAAAGGAGTTAGTCCAGAGCCCTTCACCGGGAATTCGGCTACACTCGTTGGTTACATTAAGTGTGTTGCAATTAAAGTTTTTAATTTTCACATTTTGTTCATTAGATTAGCCGTACACCTATTCACCCCCCTATAGGTGTACTTACAAGAAGGTGAAAACAATTTGCTACATTATAAAAATTCATAATTTTGGTGACATTCCTATTTTACACTAAACATCCTTGGTTAGATATATATATATATATATCAGTCACATGGAAGTTTTTATGTAAGGAGGTTATAACAACATCAAAATTACAAATTTTAGTTTTAGTTGCTGTCTTAATATACTCTCTGATGCCGTTGTTTTTGATTCTGAGGTAGATGGTGCTGTTTTTGAAACGGCTAATTTATTTCAAAACTTTGGTGGTAACAATTAGTTGTTTATTTAAGAATGTAATGGATGAAGAAAGAGAATACAGTGCAATTATTGCTATGGTGATGTTTTCGTGTTTGTTCAGAACATTTGTGGATCCATAACCTCCAGTTCCATGAATTGTATGGAAGGAATGCTGGAAGTTGTTTGGTCAATGGCACAACTGATTGCGGCAAATATATATGCACTTGTTGGATCCAGTAAGCAATTGTTGGTCATCGGCTATTATCTTGCAAGTTCATAAAAGGACAAAGTAAATGTGGATCAAGAACTATATTTGGGTTTCCATTTGCAGAATTTGATTTAGCTTAATTATTGATCTGAAGCCATTCAGTCTCCAACTTGGGGTCATTCTGTCCGAGAAAGATAATGAATTTCCTTTAGGGGCTTTATCCAGAAGTTAGAAGCATGGTAGTCATGCCCTTCTAAGAGTTTGTGAAAAGCGTGGGGTCATTCCCTTTTAAGAGTTTGAGAATATGTTTTTAAGTGTATTCTGGTATCCTAGATACAAATTGATATTTGTATAATTTTAATGAGTATACCCATGATCCTTGAGGTAGCTCCATATTTAGCATGGTATTTTGAATGTTTTGAGGTGCATATTGGGAAGGCTATTCAAAAAATCAAAGAAGATCCAGATGGCTACTTTACATAGTAGTAAGAGGATAAAGGTTCACAACTATTTTGGTTTTCTGAAGTGAACCATGATCTGTTCCTTTTGGATCTTTATTTAATAATACAGGCTTTAAAATTACATGTATTTCTATGGTCCAAGCACTGTCCCTGTGCTGTCTTTTGTTATGGTTTCTCTTGTTTCTCTCTCTTTTTAGCTTATCACTTCTTGAAGTATTTAAGTGAACTAATCCTAAATAATTCTAATTACAGTAACAGTAATCATTTTCTATTGTGAGCCATATAACTTGCGCAATGAAGATTGTTATATGTTCAGTTGATTACTTTTTATTTCCTTAATTTTTGTACCTTTTTAGTTTTTCGTGCATGCATAATTTGGGAGTGGGATAGAATTATTTATTTTGCTTACATCTTTCTAAAAACATCTGTTATTTCCAGGTGGCAATGACACATCCTCTGGCAGTTACAAATTGCAATATTGATATGGAAAGCTTAATCTCTGACCAAAACAGGAGTATTGCTACTCTTGCGATTACCACACTTCTGAAAACAGGCAACGAATCAAGTGTAGACCGTTTGATGAAACAAATTACCAACTTTATGTCAGATATTGCAGATGAGTTTAAGATTGTTGTTGTGGAAGCTATAAAATCTCTGTGCCTGAAATTTCCTCTCAAGTATCGGTCAATGTGAGTAAAACTCATAGCTTTATTACAACCATTTTCATTCTTCTGGTAGATTATCAAACATGAATTTGGGTTTCTGGTTATAAGAGTCTTTAAACTTGGATGAACTTTGGCGGAAACTAATTGTATTGCGTGTAACTGATCTCCAGGATGAACTTCTTGAGCAACATTCTCAGAGAAGAAGGGGGGTTTGAATACAAAAAAGCAATTGTTGATTCTATAGTTATCCTTATCAGAGAAATACCAGATGCTAAAGAAAGTGGCTTGTTTCATCTCTGTGAGTTTATTGAAGATTGTGAATTCACGTATCTTTCAACTCAGGTAACCATTCATCAATTTTCATACCGCTTGAGGAATGACAACCATCTTCTTTATTGACTTGATCATTCTTTTGAATATACTGGTAAGGTCCTCTTCATGGAAGTAATTTGCTTGCACGAATTTAGATTGTAAATGACATGGAGGGTGGATGTTTTAGAAAAATATATGGATAAAATTATATTCCTCTTTGGAGGGGAGGGTAGCAGCTGGATCAATTTAGTTGTTCTTGGATTATAAACAAGTGCCAAAAGCTCTCCGAATCTTCCTATTTATTTCTTCCTCAAGACACAGAACCACTGTATAGCTATCTTTTGTCCCTACTCTGTTAGCGTGAATCTGCAGTTCAAGACAACTTCTAATCCTTCATCCACATTATCTACTTCCCGAACACCACTACTCCTGCCATTAGCCATTACTTTTAGTATCTAGATCATTGTCATTGCTTCTCTTCCTATTCCTACTGCAAGTCCACTCAGTTATGTCTAGGGGACTCTCCCTGTCATCAGCCTATACTAACGTACAGCATTGTTACAACTGCTTTCCCTTCTCTTCTTATTCCCATGGCTAGTCTACTGAGGTAAGAGAGGCTGTATTTTCAGATGAAATGTGGTAAGGGGCATGAGGGTTCGTTTGTGGGTAGCAACATGAAGAGGAATACTGTGGCACTGCAGATCCAGATGAAGTCTACCATTGGGAAGGCAAGCAACCCATGGTTTTGCAATAATCCAAGAGTTGGAGGTTGTTTGGTTATATTGATGCTTCGATAGTGGCAGCTTGCAGCGGGTTGTGGTTCAACTGTGTGAGGAGAGAGCTTTGCTACATTGGACGGGGGGCACAAGTCTCCACACACCATAAATGTAGAATAGGATGCATGAAAAAAGCACTTCAGTGCGCTAGGAAAGTTTGAAAAGCATGTGAAAGTCTATAATACATCTTTATTAGCTTCATGTTTCTAAAGTTTCTCATGCCAATTAATTTACTGTACTAGATTGACAAATTTGACAGGTATCCTCCTTACAATATTCCAACTGGCTCTTTTCTATAGTAGTATACATGCACGCCCACTTGTTTGTGTCCCCCTGATATTAATCGACTTTAATCATCGGTTGATTTAGGCCTGCCTACGTTCGATCCAGTCTCTATCTAACATGGTTTGAAAGAGCACACATAGCTGGTCCTGTCTTTGTTGCGTCCCCCCCCCCCCCCCCCCACCCCCCCCCCCCCCCCCCACCCCCCCCCCCCCCCCCCCCCCAAGCCCCCCAAACGCATGTAGTAACTATTAAACACTCGGATCAGGACCTTCTTGACTGGGTGAAAGCTGGCGGCAAGGCTTGCTAACCGGATCTTTTTGTAGGTTTTTTTTTGAAAACTTGTTGGCTGAGTTTCCAGTTTTTTACCCCTCTAATGAATGTCTTCCATGTATGTGGCAAGTTTTCCAGTTTTTAAACCATATAATAAATACTTTTCCATGTATGTGTTAAGATTTACTGGTGATACATGTATATTAGAGTGTTGCATTTAAGAATTCTGTGTAAGAAGATTTGCACATCATTATGCGGGTGTTCCATATTGATGTTGTTTAGGTTTTTTCTGATTTAGTTGATGTTTCTAATTTCTACTGAGTTTGTTTGAGACCATATTAATGAGAAAAGAGTTGAATGATCATAGCAGTAACCATCTTTCTTTATGATGTTTATAGATACTTCACTTTCTGGGGAATGAAGGGCCAAAGACATCAGACCCCAGTAAATATATAAGGTATATCTATAACCGGGTAATACTTGAAAATGCGACCATACGAGCTTGTGCAGTCAGTACCTTGGCAAAGTTTGGTGCTTTGGTTGATTCATTGAAGGTATTGCAAAAATCACATACACGAACAAAAATCACATACACGAACTTTCATTTGTTTTATTTGTTCCCAGTTCAGATGTTGATTAGGTATTTGCTGATGCCATGACTGGCTTCCTCTAATATTGGAATTTTGGTTTCCCCCCTGCAGCCTCGCATTTTTGTTCTTCTAAGGCGCTGCCTATTTGATATTGACGATGAGGTGAGCTATATACAAGGCACTTGTTTTTCTCTTTATGATAGTGGATAGGCTTTGAATTCTCTTTGGTGA
The DNA here is from genome assembly GCA_038442645.1 of Agave tequilana. Classification (NCBI taxonomy): domain Eukaryota; kingdom Viridiplantae; phylum Streptophyta; class Magnoliopsida; order Asparagales; family Asparagaceae; genus Agave; species Agave tequilana. The sequence continues at coordinate 180,078 of JAVJIF010033411.1, forward strand.
TTTTTCTTCATCCAGATTCAACAACCAAGAGTTTCCACGTCCTCATCTAACTGCACTATGTAGAAGTGTATCAGTGTATTCTTAGATAACTGTGTCTGCTGTGTATTGAGATTGCCAGGCAACCAGTAAGAACACATTTTTAACATATGCTATCACTTTGACCTTTCACCACCCAGAAAAGAACCCTCGTGAGTAAATTGAGATTGTTACAAAATATGACCTGCAATCCTAGGAAGCTTCATATGGCCTGTCTCAGAGGCTTGCTGTTTAAGATCTAAGGTGTAATCGTGTATAATCTAGTATATATCTTAAGATTCTTGTTTCTAAGGCAAGAGTGCGCTGATAACCTTTTCCCTTGACCTTTTATACTCCACGCAGGTCCGTGACCGGGCAACACTTTATATCAACACACTTGGAGGTGACGGTGCAGTTGCTGAAACTGACAAAGATGTTAAAGAATTCCTTTTTGGCTCGTTGGATGTGCCACTGGTTAACTTGGAGAGAAGTTTGCGCAATTATGTATGTGTTAATTGAAGCCATGATATATGCAATGATGCCATCCCTGACATCTATTTGATGTTATTAACAGGAGGCTTCTGAAGAACCTTTTGATATTTCTACCGTACCAAGGGAAGTAAAGTCGCAACCTCTTGCTGAGAAAAAGGCTCCAGGGAAGAAACCTTCTGCTTTTGGCACTACTCCTAGTGGTCCTACATCAGCTGTTGATGCATATGAAAAGATGCTTTCATCCATTTCTGAATTTTCTAGCTTTGGCAAACTTTTCAAGGTTCTTGTTTCATGCTTCTAATCATAGCGTGGTTCCCAGCCATCCACAAATGTGTTTATTGTTTTAATATTCTGCTTCTTTTCCAGTCATCTCCTCCTGTAGAGCTGACGGAAGCTGAAACTGAGTACGCGGTTAATGTTGTGAAGCACATATATGATGAGCACATTGTGTTTCAGTATAACTGTACAAACACCATACCTGAGCAGCTACTGGAAAATGTAACTATACTCCATTAGAGAATCATCTTTACTTTTGTTATTTAGAATTTTTTTTACTATCTTCACGTGTTGGTGTTGCTTTCAGGTCACCATTTTTGTTGATGCTTCTGAAGCAGAGGAATTTTCAGAAGTTGCATCAATGCCCTTAAAAACTTTACCTTACGATTCACCTGGGCAAACTTTTGTGGCTTTTGAGAAACCAGGAGGGGTTCCAGCTGTTGGAAAATTCTCAAATATGTTGAAGTTCATTGTTAAAGAGGTACTGATGATGCTATATTACTTCCCAATTTGAGCTTTACATTATTTTCCTGTATCCTAGTTTAGCTTTAAATTCTGAGCTTTACATTAATCATTACTGTTCTATGTGATCTCTCACCAATGTTTTGGAAATGAAGATAACCTTGATAGGTGTAGTGATACATAGTCTGTGTGTCAGCACTGACTGATCATACTTTATTGTGCTTGAGCAAAATCCTGCACATCCTTCTTAAAGATACTTATTTTGTGAGGGTTTGGGATTAGTTTTTTGTGTGTTTATTCAGGAAGGCATGGTAAGTATTGGTTAATATGGGTAGTGTCATTTATTGCTCTTAGGCAGATATCAGGTATATAGCATAATAAACTAATAGTCCTGGCTCAATCTTCTAAATAGCAGGTCTCAATTACTAAAAAAGGGGGGAGTATTTTGTACAGAATAGAATTTTCTTGAACCAATGTGTTTCTTATGTTCAGCTGGAAGTCACATCACACTGTGAAAAAACTTCCTTATTCTTTCAGATTTTACTGTTGGAGATTGCTTTGTGTTTTGAAGGACGCTAAGCTTCTATTTGATAGTAAATGAAATGCTGTTCAAAATAATGATTGTGAGTACAATACTTATCCAGCTATTTTTTGTGAATTTCCTTGGTAATTCATTACCATCATTCAATCTGATCTAAAGCAGCATTGCCATCCTTTTGTATTTCCCCTTGGGGGTCTAGCACCGGCTTACATGACTAATGCAATCTCAAATTCTTTAGCTTCTACAGTATTTTCAGGACCTGCTTCAGCGGAACTCTCGAGCTGCTACAGTGCTTCAGATAGTCAGATATGCGGGGTTAGTTGAGTTAGCTGGCGGGAATGAAGGTTAAGATTTGAGTTCAACATGTATGAGTTGTGGGTCGGGTCGCGGGTGAATTCTGAAGTCGACCCGCTTTGTCTGAACCCGATTCCAATTGTATATGCCTTGTGTGTGCCCCACGGCAGTGAGTTGGTTAAAAAGGAGCAGCGAGTGCATTTTCTTTTTTTAGCTGAATATTGGGAATTAAATCCTTGTCTTAGTGTTCGTCTGTAAGGGAGATTGGGCACTCTTTATCTTGCCCCAATTTCTAATTGAAACCCTAGATTCTCAATTTGGATTGCAAGTTCTCATTGATTTCTCTAATTTTAGGTTGAGATGGCACCAAAGAATCGACACCGATACACGCCGACGAGCGTCAAGGCGGCGGCCGCATTAATGGTATCAGAGCGTCAGCTTGCTGACGAACTCACGGAGGTTGGCGACGATCATGAGGAGGAGGTCAATCAATTTGGATCGGCTGCACATTGTGCAAACCTTGATCCTAAGACTAGAGCAGATCCGCCAGAGTTGGCCGACAATGACTTTAGCTCTCAAAAAGACTGACAATTTGACCTTCTCTTGTAGGCGATCAATGAGAGAATGGACTCTCGTTTCAGAGCTTTTGAGGAGAGGATGGACCTCTGGGCACGGGCCTTTGAGGATCGGATGCAGGCCAAAACGGATGGCCACCGTGATGAGATGATTGGGTTGTTTGAGATGTGGACCAGAGGGGGTTTTACTCTAAGGCAAAGGGGAAATGGATAATCACTGAGGACGAAACTTCTCCGCATGAGACTCCCTGTGTCAGTCTCAAATATGTGATTCTTGTTCTGTCAACGGCTTGACTAACAACACCAGTAGGCCTGGCATAGATGGACCAGTGGACAGCTCGTGGTCACAGATCCACCACATCTCGTGGACTTGGGCGCAACATTTTCTTTCCCAAAAAACCCAAAAGTGGACGTGCCTATGTTCAATGGCAATGGGGATGTTCTGAACTGGTTGTACCAGATGGAGCACTTATTTGCCATTCATGAAACCCCAATGGAGTGGAGAGTAGAATTTTGTGTGTTCTAATTAAGAGATGATGCATTGGTGTGGTGGAGATGGGTGCAAAAGTAGAAGGGTTTTGTGTCATGTCCTGAATTCTATGAGAAAATGGTGATGCAGTTTGGGCCAGATGAGCTTGATGACCTAATGGCAGCCTTGGCTAATTTGAAGCAGACATTAACTGTGTCAGAATACTATAAATCTTTCATCAAGTTAGCACACTTGGTGGATGATTCAGAGAACTTAATCAAGTAATTCCTATCAAGGCTGAGAGAAGATTTGAGGGGGAAGGTGAAGCTTGACGGACCCATGTCAATGGTGTCTGCTTACAGGAGTGCCTGGTCAGAGAGCTCATAGCCATCACAGGAAAGAGTTTGAGTAAATTCCAACCTTATAGCAGCTCCAACACTCATTCACTACATTTCCTTTCAGTTAACAAAGCTCATGTCAATATGGCAGCTCAGAAAGGAGACAAGCCAGAAGATTAACTTCAACCCAAGTAGAGGAATACCAGTCAGAAGATTTAACTCCAGCCCAAGTAGAGAGTACCAGTCAGAATAACTCCAGCCCAAGTAGAGGAGTACATGAAGAAAAATTAACCATTAACATTTGGGCACAAATGTAAAGGGAAGAGTCTCATGCTAATTGAGTGCTGAGGACCAGGTTGGAGTTGTAGGAGAAGAGGAAAATGAGGAGATAATACTGGAGCCAAAGGAGGTATTGAAGGAGGTATTGAATCAGACAGAGTGATGTGAAATTGTGAAGTGTGTGAATCAGAAATCAGTGACAGAACAAAGCTTCGATACGTTTCACCAACTATACGATCTTGAGTAGGAAAACAGTTAAAACTAATATGCAAGTAGATGAATTTTATAAAATGCAGCAGTCGCAATTGTACCATTCTCAATTTTGAATAAACTAAAGCAACTACTAAGTAACGATGACACAAGCTTGTAAACTCAATATATATGATCAGTAGACACAGGGTAGCAGAGGCTCACAAGCTCACAATTGTCAGTGGCAACGGATATAATTGATAAATTCAGGTGGATATCTAACACACAAGTAAAAACCGTGTAAGAAAAAATTACCTACTGAGATTCACAGAAACCTCAGTAATCTGAAGTAGATGCAGATGTGAAGCTCTTGTCGTCCCGATTGCAACGGCTCAAAAATCTCTTGAAACGGACGCCAGATGTGAAAGTTACGAGCCAAAAACAAATAGAGTGCTAAACGGGTTTGTTTTTGTTGCGGGTGTACAGTGTACAGTTTGCAGAACTGATACTGTAGCTTATTGGGTTCGGGTATACTGGCTTAAACTCGAGTTCTTCTTTTCTTTAGTTGCGGGTACGGGTCGTGTAGAGTTAAACACAACTTGAATTAACCTACTCTTTTTTCTTCTGAGTTGCTGATCAACCAACCCAGCAAGATTAGAGGCGACTGAAGCTCTGGTGGTTGACGTCGGCCGACAGTGACGTCTTGCAGTGAGCAGGAGGGTTGGCAGAGTACGTGCATAGGCAACAATAAGGTTTCAGGAAGATGTGGATCTCCTTGGCTCGCACAAGAAGAGGGAATCCTCAAGTTCGGGCAAGAAGATCGGCAGAGGAGCGATGAGAAGTCGACGCTGAGCTCGTGCAGGCAACCGCATAGCGTTACGAGGATGATGAGGTCGAATGACGATGAAGGAAGGTGGCAGTTGGGCGCTGTTGGCCGACTCGAGACCACAATCGAGAAGAAGAAAAAGTGGCGGTTGTGATTCGACGACGCGAAGGTGGGAGAAGGAAACACAGACATCGGTGATCTGAGATGAAGATGAAGGTGATGCGAGGTTAGCGATGGGAGGAAGGGCGTCGGTGCAACGATGAAGAGGGAGTGGGGGACTAGGTTGACGGGCTATTGGCGGCCTGTTGACGTGATGTAAGAAGAGAGAGGAGATTGCAGGCGGCTGCAAGGGAGGAGAGAAGGCAAGGTAGAGGAGGGGCAGAGTGGCGAAGATGGGTTGCGGCGGTAATGGAGGAGATGGCAAAGTCGAAGCGGGAGTGGTGCCGTCTTTGATGATGTAAGAGAGGGAGTTGGGTTGGTGGGTTGAGGGAGAAGAAGAAGAGGAAGAAGATGGGGAGGAAGAGGGGCACGACGATGGTAATGCAGAGAGGAGATTAGAAGCTAGGGTTAGGGTTTTAATGAGGGTGATTAGGAAATAATTCCTAAACAAATTTTGAGATAACAAAGATCTCACACATATAATTTAATTCCCAATTTTTCATTATCTCAAAGTCTAAAACCCGAGTCTATTAGTAGACTTACAAAATTGGAGTTCCCAAACCATAATCGATGTGGTACTAAATAAAGATCAGCTAAAAAAAAAATAAAAAGAAATACAAAATAGAGTTCCATATCTGTAAATGCAGACTGACGTGCTTTTTCCTTCTTTAGCTTTGGATTCCCGCATCAAAATGCTTGAATTGTCTTTACACGCCATGGAAGGGGACTCTTCACCAAGAACTATCAGGTTGTTGGGGCATGTGAACAAAAATCATTTAGCATATTACTGAACTCTGATTCAACCCACAACTTCATTGATCCTATTGTGGTGCACAGGGCTGGCTTGCAAGTAGCTCTAGAAGCCTCTTTCAAGGCAACAACAGTAGGGGTGACAAATTACACAGTGAATGTTGCTGCAAATCTGTGCATGTTAGGTGTCAGGGAGTGAGCATTATGACTGGCTTCTATGTATTACAAATTGGGGTCTCTTAAATGGTTCTGGTGTAGTGGATGCAAACACTTGGTAAATTGACACTCAATTTTGGGGATCACAACGTGAAGTTCTCTAAGGAGGGAAGGCATGGGCACTCAAGAGAATTCAGGCTGGATCCATGGAGTTGGTGCATGCTAGTATTATGAACAGAACCATACTCCAATGTGCAAAGGGATGGGTCATCTATGCCTACAGCAAATATGAACACATCACTTCCCTGTATGATGAAGTCCACCCTGAGCTGGAGGCATTGTGCATAGAATTTGCTATTGTTTATTGATGCGGCCACCACCTTGACGATCACTGATGTGTATCAATGTCGATTCTTTGGTGTCATCTTAACCTGAAATCAGAGAAATCAAGGAGAACTTGTAATCCAAATTGGGAATCTAGGGTTTCAATTAGAAATTGAGGCAAGATAGAGAGTGTCCAATCTCTCTTACAGATGAACGCTAAGACAAGGATTTAATTCCCAGTATTCAGTTAAAAAAAGAAAATGCACTCGCTGCTCTTTTTTAACTACCTCAGTGCCGTGGGGCGCACATAAGGCATATACCATTGGAATCGGGTTCAGACATCGGCTTGACTTCAGAACTTAACCGCGACCCGACCCACAACTCATAACCGTTGAGCTCAATTAACCCTGTATATGAATATCCGAAGCACTGTAGCAGCTCAAGAATTTGAGGTTGTATCAATTCTCCCCCCTTAAATTCGACCTTATCTCAAAGCCGTAGTTCAGAGACCTCTTCACCAACTCCAATACCTCTCCCATGAGGCCTCTTCCACTGGCAAGTTCTTCCATTTGATCAGTACCTTGGTGATTGCCTTTCCCTCTCTGTTTACCATCCTTTTCTTCAGGATTTGCTCGGGTTCCAGAATCTGCTCAATAGAATGGGAGGGCACCTGGTGCTATACTTGTACGGTTCTTCCCAGCTTCTTCAATTGAGAGACATGAAACACAATATGTATTCTAGCTTCCTCTGGTTGTAAGCCATGGCCCCCATCTTACGCAACACCTTGTAAGGGCCATAGAAGAGAGGAGAAAGTTTATGAGGTCTACGACCCCTTGTAGATACTTGCCTGTACGGTTGACTGCCCGTACAGTTGTAGCCTCAAGTAGACACAGTCCCTTCCTCAAACTGTCTTTCAATTCTCCCTTTATGTGCCAGTACTTTCATTTTGTCTTGTGCTTTCCTCAGATTGCCCTTTAGCAATTGCAATGCTATATCCTTCTCCATCAATTCCTCCTCCACTGCATCAAGTCTGGCAGTCTTAGGTAGATCATCTAGTTTGGATGTTGATTAACTCATGTAGTTATAGTATTAATGATCTTGTGTTTGATTAGTCTCAGATATGTGATCAAGATCTTAGTTGGTGTTTAGCTTCAATAAAGGATTTAAGGTCAAGTTTTGGAGCTAGCACATGTTGATTCAAGAGCTTATGCATCAAGACGACATTAAGTACTCAAGAGGAGTCTAGTTCATTGGATCAAGGTTTGGATCAAGTCAAGAAGAAGAAGACATTCAAGAGAAGACTTTTGTCTAGGTTTGTTTTTAGTAAGATTTTTTTTTTAGATAAAATGTAAAGGATAGATTAGTTGGTGGATAAAATGTAAAGGATAGATTAGTTGGTGGATTGCTCAAGTATCATATACACTCACACACAAGATTTAGATGTGTTTTCATAAAAGAGATTTCGTTTTGAAAAATACCGTTTTGATTTTTGAGCTTCAAAGTATACATGTTTTATCAAAACTTTATGTAGAGCTAAATGACAAAAAACATAGATATTTCATCATAATGTGTAGTGGATCATATCCATACACACTAAGTTTTAAAAGTGTTTAGAATATCATGTTTTTATATTTGGAGAAGTTTTGAAAAAATCGGTTTTCTATTTGGAAAAATACAGATTTTTGCCTTAAACAAAACTTCCATATTACAAAATAGTTCTAAATGTTTGTAACATGTTTTGATTTTTACTCAAACATGTTTGTATATCAAAGTATAATACTGAACTTATTTTTATAGATTTTTGTGGATTTATGGGATTTTATCAAAGGTAAAAAGGCAACTTTTAAATCTCCAAAAGTACTGTTTTTGGCCTTCTGCCGGTCGACCGCACGGTCGACTGATACAGAGGTCGGTCGATCGGGCGGTCGACCGACGTGCACAAAACGTGCACGGCCAGGGCCGGTCGACCGCACGGCGAACGCCAGAGAGCCTTTGCTCTCTGGAAATGGCTCAGTCGACCGCTGGGTCATTGCCTAGTTTTCGGTTGACCGATCTGCCCAACTGTCGAAAATTCGACCGTTGGCGGTTGACCGAGCAGTCGACCGTTAGCAGACAGAACTGCTGACTAGGCCTCCAACGGCCATATTTTGGAGCCTATTTATATGGGGCTCTCTTAGACTGTTTTCTACAAGATTTGAAGTGGGTTTTCAAGCTAGTTTTTGATACATCTTTTAGTGTTTATCTCCACTTGTTTAAGAGCCAAAATTGCCGTATCAAAAGGAGAGATTTTCAAGAGTGTTTTGTAAAAGAGTTTTCTTGAGTTTTTCACCACCAATTCAATCCTTGTTTTTCTCACACATACTTGAGCTTTCCATTGTTAAATCCATCCTATAGGAGAGTTGTTGTGAGAGTTGTTTTAGGTGATCGAAGTGTTTAGATCACCAAGTGTTCAATCTTGTATTTGAGGAGGCGGACTTGCGGGTTCGCGTTGTTTTGAGTTCTTGTGGGAGCTCAGTGTAGAGGTGCGGCCTCGGCAAGCTAGTGTGCTTGCGTGTGTTGTTCTCGCGGGAACAAGAGAGGGACTAGAGAGTCTAAAGGAGTTCTAATGTGAACTCGCTTGTAGGTGTTGCGGCACGGTGGGATCGGTTTATAGTGGAAATCCTTCATAGTGTTGAAGACGGGGACGTAGAGCAAGGGTGCTCGAACCTCGAAATAATTATCCCGTGTTTGTGATTGCTCTCTCTATCTCTCACTTGTGTTTATATCTTGCATGCTTACTTTGTCTTTATCATTACTTGCTTGATATACTTGTGCTTATATTGTTATATGCTTGGGGTTTGTTTGCTCGCACTTATATTCAACCAAGAGAGCCAAAGTGGCACCTCAACTCTTATCTAAAGGAATCTTGAGGAGATAGTCCAGAACCCTTCACGGGGAATTCGGCTACACTCTTGTGTTATACTTGGTGCGTTGTGCATAATAGTTTTAGTTTGCAGAAATAGTTTTAATTCCGCATTAATTCACCATTAGATTAGCTAGTCACCTATTCACCCCCCCCCCCCCCCCCCTCCCCGCTCTCTAGGTGATTTCAGATCACTGGCTATAGTGGGAGGGGTCTTCCATACAAGGCCTCATAGGAAGGTCTTAATAGAATTGTGGCAATTTGTATTGTGCCAGAACTGAACCCAGGGTAGCCACCTTGTCCAATCCTGAGGCTTGTGTGAGCAAAAACTCCTCAGATAAGTTTCAAGACACATATTCACCACTACTGTCTAGCCATCGGTTGTGGGTGGAAGGATGTGCTGAAATGCAGTTTGGAGCCTTGCAGAACCCAGAGTTCTCTACAGAATTCACCAGTGAACAAGCTATCCCTGTAAGACACCATGACACTTGGGGCCATAAAGCTTGAACACACTATCAATGAGGGCTGCTCCTACTGCCTTTGCTGTGAAAGGGTGTGAAAAAGGGAGAAAATATGAAAAATTGGTTAACATGTCCACCACTACTAGGATAGTTGTCTTCCCACCACCACTCCTTGGTGCATTCGATGAAATCCATAGAGATTTCTTCCCAGACTTGCTCAGGAATGGGTAGGGTCTGCAATAGGCCAGTGGGATGGGTGTTCTCATACTTAGACCTCTAGCAGACTTCACAATGTTTGACGAACTGTCTCACCATTCCCTTCCAGTAAAACACTACTAAACTATTTTTTCCCATACCATGAATGGCCTCCTAGTGGAGTCTCATGGTCCTCAGATATAAGAAATTTAGTGAGGGTGGATGTAAGGCTGATCAGAACCCTATTCTTGTAGTAGAATAGCTCCCCTCCCTTCTGATACTTGCCCAGGTCAACTATGCCAGCCTCCCATTCAGAATTGAGTCCCTTGAAGTATGGATCAGAATCCATCACAGCCTTCAATTTCTCAAGTTAGTCAGACTTCACTGATGTGATGGTTAAGGCAGTAGCTCTTTCATCATCTCTTTTCCTGGACAGTCAGCAGCAACATTTTCCTTTCCCTTCTTATAATCTGCTAGAAATTTATAGTTGTGCAACTTGAGCAACCATGTGTGTTGAGCCTCAATGTAGAGCCTTTGTTCCAGTAGATACTCCAAGGGTATGTGATTTGTCTTGATAATGAACTCCCTTCCCATAGATATTGTCTCCATTTTTTGACAACAAATAAAATTTCCATCATTTCCCTTTCATAAGCTGAGATAAGGTGAGAAATGAGGTATTCGTACTAAGATAGGCGTAGCCTCTATAAAAGAGAAGATGAGAGAAAACTGCCTACGTTGGTTTGGCATGTGCGATGTAGACCTACGGATGCGCTAGTCCGGTGAGTAGAGCGTATCAAATTAGGGCAAGTTAAAAGAGCGCATGGGAGATCGAAGAAAACATGGATGGAGGTAATACGACAAGATATGGATGCTAAAGGTCTTAGTGAAGGCATATTGCTCGATAGGAATGAGTGGAGAAAGCTGATCCATGTGCCCGATCCGGCGTAATTCTCTTTTGGTTTATGTAGCCTATCCCCAAATACTTGGGACAAATGGCATAGTTGTTGTTGTTGTCAATGTTCTAAAAATCGGATTAATCGGCCGATTAATTGGCCGATTAATCCTATTCAGTGGCAGCCCGCTTAATATTACATTAATCGCTATAATTATGCGCTCGAGCGATTAATCGGGTCCAAAATGATTAATCCCCGATTAATTCGATTAATCCCCGATTAATCATTTAGGTATTTCATATATTTTTTATTTGAAAAACCTATCACTTTGTGTGTGTTGGATCGCTAAGTAGTTTATGTTGTGATGTTGATGATTTGATAATGATCTTTTATTAAATAGTAGATGAACTATTATTTATTAAATAGTAGATGAATTATGATATTTTATTATTGTATATTTTGCATAAAGTGATACTTATGTTTTATTATTTTTGATTATTTTTCAAATTAACTTATTTAGCAATCTTTCTCCATCATTCTTTAAAGTTCATTATTTTGATTGATAAATTGACTAATTTTTTTAATCATCTTATTTTGCAAGTAAGTTCTTTGATTTATATTTATGTTGCAAAATTTGAAATCTTAGATTACTACTGTGGAGAAAAGTTCTTGTACTTCTTTTTTTTTTTTTACTATTTATTCATATTTCTTGTTCATCATATCATGGTTTATAACCTTCACATCTAGATATTATCTTGTATAATATTTAGGTATTTTCAGTAATTAACTGTATATATTCATATGTAGTTGTGTATAAATATAATTAAATATATTAAAATTTTCAAAAATGATTAATCCCCGATTAATCATTATTCAGTGTTGGACCGCACGAACAATGAAACCGATTTTTAGAACATTGGTTCTTGTTGCCTGTTTCATAAGCTGAGGTCATCTTTTCTGGGTTCTTGTGCTCTTGGCTGATGAATGCAATGGGGTCGTGTTTCTGCATCAGGACAGCACCAATTGTGGTAGCTGAGGCATCAGTCTCACTGACAAAGGGGAGGCTGTAGTCAGGGAGTGCCAATACTGGAGAGGTGGTGAGTGTCTCCTTTAATCCCTCGTGAGCCCAGTAAGAGGAGCAGCTAGTGTGCTATACCCCTTTATGAACTTCCTGTAGTAGCTTGTCAGCCGCAAGAAACCCCTCAATGCCTTTAAGCTTTTGGGGATTGGTCAGTGTAAGACTGCTTGAATCTTGCTTGGATCAACTGCCACCCCAGCAGAGCACACGTGTCTCAAGTATTCCACTTCTCCCACACCAAACCTACACTTCTCTTGGCATATATTTGATTGTCAAGCGGGACTTGGAGAACAGTCCTCACATGCTGCAAGTGTTCCTGTAGGTTAATACTATAGACAAGGATATCACCAGAGAAAATTAATACAAATTTTCTCAAATAAGGTTTGAATGACTCATTCATTAGGGCCTGGAAGGCTGGAGCATTAGAGAGCCCAAAGGGCATCACCAAGTAGCCCAAAGGGCATCACCAAGTACTCATAGTGTCCTGAATGTGTCTTGAAGGTTGTCTTGTGTATGTTTGCTTTATTCATCCTTATCTGAAGGTATCCACTTCTCAGGTCCAACTTGGTGAAGATAGTTGACCCATGTAACTCATCAATTAAGGGGATGGGGTATTTGTCCTTGACAGACAGTTCTTTGGCTAAGTGCTCTGTAGTCTACACAAATCTCCAGGTTCCATCAGACTTCTTCACAAGCACTATATGAGAAGCATATGGACTCTTGCTATTTCTGATGATGTCTGCTTCAGGCATCTCTCTCACCATCTTCCGAATGTGTCATCTGGCTTACACGACACATTTGCACATGACTTATGGTGGATGACGGGATCAGAAGAGGATATTTAAGAATGTCACTGTAACTTTTTCTCGTTGGCTATATTTATTTTGTTTTTTTTTTAAATTGACCTATTCGAAATTATGGGAGTGTTTTCTTGGAATTCTTCCTAGCAAGAATTTTCCCAACCCATCAGAAGAGAAGGAAAAATTAAATTAAAATGTAATAATAATCACCCCACCAAACCTACCAGTAACACTGATTCATACATACCAAGCAGCATGCATTGATTCATTTTTAAAACACAGGTATTTTGGTGTGCATTTAATGCATTTAGGATGATAGTTTGTGTATTGCAGCACTAGTGACTTTATAAGATTCAGCAGTTTATCATGTGTGAATACTTGCCTTCTATTTTCCAGTTAGATTCTTAATCTAGGTTTTCTAATGTATCTAGCTTGTGATATTAATGACATATTATGTCTTTGATATCAATGATCCACGTGTCAATCTTGCAGGTTGACCCGTCTACTGGGAAGCAGAAGATGATGGTGTAGAAGATGAATACCAGCTCGAAGATTTTGAAGTTGTGGCAGCCGACTACGTGCTGAAACTGGGAGTATCTAATTTCAAAAATGCTTGGGACAGTATGAGTCCAGAGGGCGAGCGTGTTGATGAGTATGGACTCGGTACAAGAGAGAGCTTGGCTGAGGCTGTGACTGCTGTCATTAACATTCTTGGCATGCAGCCCTGTGAGGTTAGATTTCTTTTCTTTTCATTTTTGTTTGCATAACTATTTGACACATAAATAGTAGATTCCAACCAAATATTTTAAAGCAAAGTTCATCGAGTTCCTGGCCTCTTATTTTCAGTTCTCTGTTTCTTTAAAATGGATTTGCTGGGACCTTAGTTAGCTTGCAAAAACTTATTATTAAATGAGGATTCTGTAGCTTGAAATTTGGTGGATTCTCCCAGCCCCAACTGACTAAAAGTTCATTTCGACCTGAAGAAAGAAGGCTTGGAAACTTATTCCCGCAACCTGAATATTTTGAATTCATATAGCACTTTATTTATTATACATTGCTCAGAGTATTATTTTCCACTAACTGGATCCTATTCGAGATCAGTCTGGTTCAGACCTAATCAAATATTAGATGACCATATGTGGAACTTAGTTTTAAGATCCCGCTAAGATGTGATCTGAACGCAGATTCTGCCAAATAAAGTCAATTGAGATATTAGGTTTAGGTAGATTAACCCAAAATTCAGATACTTTCTATGTGTATTGTGTGTAAAAGAGTCTTGTAGTAACTCTCTCACCTACAAAATGTTATATTTCTTTCTTTTGGGTTCCATTGTTGCTTAATAAAAGCGTTGCTGTTAATAAGTGAAATCTGTCTGTTTGTTGGCAGGGAACTGAAGTTGTTCCGAGCAATGCGAGGTCCCATACTTGCCTGTTGTCTGGCGTATTCATAGGCAATGTAAAGGTGCTTGTCAGACTTTCATTTGGGATTGATGGGCCTAAGCAAGTTGCCATGAAGCTTGCGGTGAGATCGGACGATCCAGCAATCAGTGATATGATCCACGAAATTGTTGCCAATGGCTAAGGCTGGATGCTGTGGATGGTACATTTATTCCAATCCAAGTGAGAGATTTTGTGGAGGTCTGTGTTTGAGCATGGATTGTGTGTCTAATATTAGCTCGGAATATATAAGAGAGAAGTTTCCAATTTCAAGATTTCAGAACAGGTCTGAGATTTTTCTCTCAGATGGAGAGATGTCTTCTGTTTGTTTTCATATCCAGATGTCGTGTTTCTAGGCAAAACGCAAGAAAAGCTTTTCACTGAACCTTGTTAGTCTGCACTCTGCAGGCAACCTCACCATCAAAATTGAAGTATCAATAAACATGTGCTTTAGGTAGTTTCTTTTGTCTTGTAAGTAGGAACAATTTTAGATGTATTTCCTTCGCACGTAAAATGCTCGTTCAAAAGTATTGTAATTTTTAATACAAATGTATTTGATTTTATTGATTGGTTGGTGGTGTCTGTGAGCCCCAAATGTCTGAGAATGAGAATTTGTCGAATTCTGGAATTAGTAATCTGTCTTTTCTTCTCTTTTTTTTTTATTTCTCCTTGTCTTTGTGGTGTTACTGAACACTAGTGCGTGATTCATGGAAGTGGGAGGAAAATGAGAAGTGAGAAAATTTATTTTTTATTTTTCTTGTTTGTTTTGAATAGAAATGAGCAATGAGAAATTTTTTTATTTTTTTTTCATTTCTCTTTCACATTCTTTTTACGTTATCATTTTTTCATTTTTATTTAGGATGGTACAGTTAATTTTGTGGTCATGTAATTCTTAATTGTAATAAGTTGTAACTTAATATATTAAATTTTGATGTCATATAAATTTCACTTGCTAATTAAAGTTCAAAAAAATATTATTTCAGATTAATATTATTTTACGGTCAACTTTATGGTTAATTTTTTTTACTTTCACTTTCATGTTACTAATAAAATATCGAAAAATATAATATATTTTGTCATTTCTATTTTCACATTACAACTAAATATCAGAAATGATAATTGCACAAATTTAAATTTTTAACTACGCTTTCACATATCTCATCATCATTTTTCACTTACATTTTTTTCTCTCACTTACATCAAAGTATCTTTTTCGTACTGAGCATGCAGTGTGTGTAAAAGGTTATTTACTAATGCAGAGGACAGGAGGCAACAAACCACTCTCTCTTGTTCGTCATTCTAGTTCCCAACTCATAAGCCCTGATGCTTGGAGCCTCTTCGCCAATTCACAAACATGAAACAATGTCCACCTCAATGTCTAACTTCTGCCTTCATGTCAAGGGATAAGATCGCAATGGTGACTGGTTGTTGCTTGCTGGTAGCTCTGCTGTCAAGAAAACACAATGCGTCTATGTCGGATTCAAACTCTCGCGTTCTCAAGATGGCATCCCCGAGCTGTAGAATCCGGCCTGTATCATCGTGTTGCTTGCTTTTCATGCGTGATGACTCGATAGGTTGATACCTAACTTTCTACCGCTTTTTTACCTGATTCCTCTACCGGTCTGTTTGGTTGTCGTAATTGGCCATAATTCGTAAGTCATAATTGATAAAGTCTTTTACAGTTGTAAATGAGTTACATGGATGTAAGTCTTACGGTGTTTGGTTTCTAATATAAAGTTGTAAGTGGGAGTATTGTATTTTACGGTGTTTGGTTGTCGTAATGTGTAAGTCCTAAGTGAAAAAGTTGACCACAAAATTAACTTTTTGATGATATGAAAAGTTTTTAATATTGCAAATAAATATTAAAAATGTTAAATATTAAAAAAAATTTAATATTAACATAAAAAAGTAATACAAATTTGCCTGGCGACAAAATTAACTGTAATTGGGCTGTAATTTGCTTGACCACAAAATTAACTGTAATTGGGCTATAAGTGAGTGGTAATTGGGTTGCAAGTGAGTTGTAGTTGAGTTGCACAAGTCTTTTACGAATTACGGTTCAAACAAACCCTATAGTTGTAATTGGGTTGTAAGTTATTTACGAATTACGGACTTTTACGGCGAAACAAACAGCCCCGTGGTCCCAGATGCTGTGTATTCCCAAATAAAGTCTAGTTCTCTGTCTGTTTTAAAGGAAATGCTATCGAAACCTCGGAAAGTTCCCCTTACAACACTATAGAGAAGCTCCATCTTCATATTCGGACACCCCCTTCAATCTACTTCAGGGTGACCTACAATTACCTCAAAATTTTGTGGGCATGCTCATGTGCTGTTGCCACGTCACTGTAATTTGAATTCACCGTAAATAAGAATTTTATTGGGGGAAAAAAAAAATTCAAAACCTTGAGTTTCAACAAAAACGAACTCAACCCACTTTGCACTGAGACTTAGGGCTGTGAGTGCTACCCGAACATGTCCGACTGTCTATACATTTATTTGGTTGGGACCTAAAATTGAAGCCAAAATTCTTATCGAGTCAGGCTTGAGCATGACCCCTTTTCAAATCCGTGAGTAAAATAGATCTTATAGGGTAGAGTTTGTGATAAAATACTTCACTATAATATATTATTGATTAATCTTTGAAAAAATAAAACTTGATGTTATTGACAAAGAATAAATTATTTGATTTTTATTAGTTTTCATATAATAAAATGGATTTATCTTTCCTTATAGAATAATTTCAATTAATATTATTTACATATATTAATCAAAATCTATTGAAGAGAGATTTTCTCTCGTGACTCTTTTACAAATTTTGTTTGTCCGTCTGTCCTCAATCGAGAGAGATAGAGGCCCCCTGCAGCTGCCCTCCCACCCCCTTCCACTCTCATCTCTATCTCCGCCGCTCTGTCAGTCGGTTTCCATAGCCGACAGAACAGTATACTGGTTTAAAAGTTGAAATGACCCGAACCCAGCAAAGAGATTTTGATCCGAGTCCGGTTCTTTTTACACGCCGAGACGGGCAAAGGCTACTCACGGTCCATGTCCCTGGCACGTGACAATCACATCCTCAAATTCCACAGGATCCAAAATCCTGAACCGACCCCGCGTCTATAAATACCCGACTCGATGCGATAACAGCTTCTTTCGCCGTCTCGAGAAGAAAGAGGGAAGGAGGAGAGAGATCTGACGCTCAGAAACCCTAATTTCTTGGTTTTCGAAGATGGGAGACTACAACGATGCGTTCATGCGCAACAACAACAGGGGGGAAGCGGGCGTCCAGGCCCGCACCAAATCCCAGAATCGCGCCAACGTCCTCCAACTGAAGCTGGTAATTTTCTTCTCTTCCTCTCAATTTGGCCCCCGATCTTGTATCGAACCCTAATTATCTTTCAATTGAACGATCGCACGTCACTACGTTCGGATCGGACACATGATCCCTTGTTGCTTCTTAGGGTTTTGATCGATCAATCGATCGCCTGATCTGCACAATTCCTCTTTTAGGGTTTTGATAAATAGACCGCGAATCATTGTTGTTTTCTGATCAGCTTGTTTTTATCTTTTTAGCTAGGTGTAATCGTGTATTTTTTTTATTTCTTAGCTATTTCTATGAGCTGATTTGATCGTGACATTGATAGCTTCATCTTTTTTCTTATTTTTTCTTTGTTTCATAAATTTTTATGTTAATTGGAGAGTTTGCGAGCTTTATTGTAACTATTGTGATGTGGTTTTGGATGTGAACAGATTGGTCAGAGCCATCCAACTGGTCTTACCACCAACCTTCTGAAGCTTTTCGAACCTCGGCCTCCATTGGAGTATAAACCTCCTCCAGAGAAGAGGAAATCCCTTCCCTATACAGGTAGTTAAATATTTTCCTTCTGGGTTGATGCTAATCAATTTCGCGCAGGCCAAAAAACTGACTCTCCCTTTGTTTTGAAGGGATGGCGCAATTCGTCAGTCACTTTGCTGAGCCGGGTGATCCTGAATACGCCCCACCTGTTAAGAAAGCAGAAACTCCAGTATGGTCTATTATGCTTCTTGTATTTATTTTGATGTGTTGTAGGTTCCCTGATTTATGTTATCACAGTTTGAATCTTTAATGTTTTAAGGACACTGTTCACACTTCGGCCGCTTCTTTTTTCTCTGGGTGATATGGTTTATTGGCTTTATGTGCTTTTCTTTTTTGTCACCCTCTAAGGGCATCATTTATGCTGATCTGGATAGATATTGTATCCCTACAAAATGGGTTGGACTTCAAAGTTGAGGAAGTAGTGTAAAAGAAATAAGAATTGTGTAATACTTGCGCTTGTCAGCCTGACATAATTCCTTGAGTAAGGTTACAGTTGGTGAAGGGGTACTCTGTAAATCCTTTCATGAGTAAGTGACCGACCTTTTTGGTTTTCCATTGCTCTTGCGACCAAGGACAAGGAGCTAGCCTCCAAATTCCTCTAGACCAATAAAGATTGCAGACAGAGTAACGTCTGAATTTTTTTATAGGGAATCAGGTTCATTTTGGAGGCGTGAGATATGCTTAAGAGGAAAATGGTATTTGTTTGTAATTTTTTCTAATATTGTACTATAGCTTTGTCCACTGAAGAAACCAAGAAGAGCAAATAATTTAGGAAGTGATAATTCTCTTCAGTCTATGCTGATTTTTTCAGAGATCCACCTACACCTCACATTGCCTGATGCACTATTGTAGTTTAAAGTTTTGAGAAGTTTCCTAGCAGACCATGGATAGATGCTGTCTTTAAAGAGTGATTGCTTTGCCGTTCTGCTTAATCAATAAATTATATCTTCATATGTCCTTTACTGTACTCCATTTCGTAAAAAAAAAATACAGCAAGGGTTATGTTTAGTACATACATATCACTCTTAATAACAAATGGGGTTCTACTTTTCTCTCAAAGCCCAATTGATTGATAATTCTTAAAAAGTTTACCGATTTTTGCATTTTTCCTGGGTTGGTGTTCTTCATCAATGAACCAAAGGCTTCTATTCAATGCCTTATTCTGTTATTCATGTTATGGTTCAACTCTTTGAATTCTGACTCTCCCTATCCTTACAAGCTTTTTTGTTGTTTGTTTTCATTCAGTATTAGCTCAGTTATATTTAATGGCTCCATCCTTGTCGTGATTGAAGCATTAGCCTGTTAATTATAATGAAAAAGAGCTTCTAGATGTTAATTGCAAGTATAATTGACTGTTATGGAAACTAGGAATACAGGATTGAAGGTTCCATCAATACCTTATCTGCCTTTTTTTTTGTGTTCAAGAGCTTAACTGAGTTGATGTTTTTTGTCTACTGTTCAAACTGGAGTGTCTGACACCATTTTCCATAAGTAGTATATATGCAATTTGTTGATATTTCTTTATACATGCCAATTTATATATATTCTGCGTATGCAGACTGAAAGAAGAGCTAGAATTCAGAAGATTCGACTTGAGAAGGGTGCTGCAAAGGCTGCTGAAGAGTTGCAGAAATGTATCTATGCATCTTATATAGCTTCCTTTTTTTATTATTTGTAGGTTACCGTTTTTCCCCAGTTGTATAATTGTCATTTCAATGTCTTAACAGATGATCCGCAGAAAGACCCTAACGCAACTGGGGATCCATACAAGACGCTGTTTGTTGCAAGACTTGTAAGTTACATGTTTTTTTATTTTATTATCTTCTTTCTTTGTTCTAAATGTTGGCAGCTCGTGGCATAATCTAATTGGTTCTCTGATTTCATGCAGAATTATGAGACAACTGAACATAAGATCAAAAGGGAGTTTGAAGCTTATGGGCCAATCAAACGGGTAAGTATTAGATCATGCTTGTTGGGAGCTCAAGTTATTTCTCCCAACTTGGTAAGGATTTCATCCGCTTCAATTGGTTAAAAAGAAAGCGGATTCATACATGTTAATTTGTTCTGTTATTATTTGAATCCCTACTTCTATGGTCTTTCAATCAAGTTAACCTAGTTCTTTTTGGCCCATATGTTTATGATCTTTGGTAAATCAGAAACTATTCAGTAAGTCATAGTCGGAATTAATCTGATACATGTTACTAGTTTTTATTCATTTATTTTATATTTTCTTTCCCCTCTATAAAACTGAGAGTCGTAATAGAGGTGAGCGGACTGCTAATTGCAATATTCATCTGATTTTGTTTGTTAAAGTCTTTTTGTTATCAACCTTCCCATGCATTTAACAACAATAAGAGATAATTTTTTGTCCTGAAGGCTTTGGCCAAGTGATGGTTTGTCTGTTTTCAGCAGTGTTTTAAAATTTAATTTACCATTCTCCTTTGTGCACTCACTTCCAAACAAGGGGTTCTCGTCTACAGCCCCTGTTAGTTTTTCGTTCACTGCATAGTTTAGATACTTGTTTTTTAATTTGTACTTTTGGAGAGACAAGTTCAGAATTTCTCTCCCAATCTTAAATCACCATTGCTGGGATATCCTCGACCAGGTATATTTGGTTACATTGGTTGGTATGTTTGCATTTCTGCATTCTTTTTGTTCTAATTTTTCAAGTTCGATGGCCCATCAAAAGGACTAGGGATGCAGAAGATTGGTTGCTTAGCGAGGTCATAGGGAGTAATAAAAAGGTATACATGCCATAGATGGCAGTGTGGGTTTGTCAATCTATGCTCCTCTATTTAGTTTCTAAATTTATTTTGGTTAGAAGCCATTAGATAATCAGAAGACTGCTGGATGAGCAAATTGGAAATAGTAGCAGGTAAAGTTTGGTAAATTTCTTTTTCTATTATGATGGTCAATAGGGAGGTTTGAAATTTGAGATGACATCCTAGCCCTCATAATTGGTGAGGACAAATCTGGTAAGAAAATGGTCAATCTCCTTTGCCGCTGAAATCAAGGAACGCCATGCCCCTTGTTTCTTTCTTGAGTATGGCATTGCAATCGTATTGTTGCTTATGCACTGTAAAGATGCACTGGCTGTAAATGCAATGTGCATGCCTGCCATCATTAATAATAGAGAGCGCTTTACTCTCTCAGAATTCCTGGTGCTGTCTAAAAACCTTTTCACGGGCATAAACAGGTCTTTCCTCCAACTTCTGAGTTCAAGTCTCTTACTATTTACTGTTACTAAAACTTCTTTTCCATGATTTGAAAGGCCAAATCAAACTATTTCCAGTAGTCGGAAGTTATCCTGGTATTTTCTCTATTATATGTTTCTCCTAGCTTGCTATTTGTAAGATTTCCCTGGTAAGGGGATGGTAAAAATACATTTTCCCCTTCGGTTAATCGGGCACATACACCAGTTTTTTCTGCCAACTCGATTGATATGGTGGTGACGCGTCTCACGTGGCGAAGCTGTACACCTTTGAAGGTGAGCACGGCTAGTGAGGCATGATGCCTGTCTGTCGTGCCATTTATGATGACACATTATTAGACCACTAGCAATATTTTTCGTCGTTCATTTCTGTTATCATCATGAATATTTTTAACAATTATGTTTCCTGTTTGAACTTTTCAGGTCAGGCTTATCACTGATAAGGAGACAAATAAACCTAGAGGATATGCCTTTATTGAATACATGCATACAAGAGACATGAAAAGTGGGTTGCTTTGATTACTTGTATTTTTCCTTCCATTGTTGTAAGTGCTCTGTGACGTGTGACAGGATGCTAATAATTATTGTACATGCTGCAGCTGCATACAAACAAGCTGATGGGAGGAAGTTGGATAATAGAAGAGTTCTTGTGGATGTTGAACGTGGTAGAACTGTTCCAAATTGGCGACCCCGAAGATTGGGTGGTGGTCTTGGGTCAACTAGGATTGGAGGTGAAGACCTTAATCAGAAGAATTCTGGAAGGTAACTGAAACCAATTTGTACTTCTTTTATTAACTTCTTCTTTGTAGCCATTTTTTATTTCTAGTGAGTAGAAAGTTGTCCTAGAATTTGCTTTTCCTTGTTTGATGACTGAAAAGACTTTAGAACTCAGTTCACTTAATACCTTGCCTTCTTGAAGTTAGTTTTGTTCTTTGATTACTGTAAAAACTTGGGAGGAATCAGTTTATTGGATACCCTTACCTCGCCACCCCACCCACCCACCACCACCCACAATATATAAGATAAAAATCCAACAAATCACTTTTTATGCAAGTGAGTACACCTTAATATAAACTGCTCAACACATTTTTTTCAGTTCTATGCTATGTAGGCGTTCTTTTAAGTCTTCTATGCTTGCACCTCACTTTTTTGATTATTTTGACAGATTCGTGAATTCCAAGAACAAGTTGTTCTAGTTTGTTCTGTTGGCTATTTTCTCACTCTTATAGATAATCTGGTTTTATTCAGAAACTAGTGCTTATGTTAGTTTGTCGTGCCCATACTTGCAGTTCCTTTGATCAGTTCCCCTTGCTGGTTTTGCCTTTCCTAATGTACCACTGTACCCGTTTCATGATGTTCTGACGTTGGTGCTAGAAGGGATGGGACAGAAATAGACAGATATAGAACTGCTTTCATGAACCTGTTTTAAAAAAAAATCAAAGGCACTGCTGGTGATAACATAATTGTATGGTCATCAGCAGAGGCATGTTTGTATATATATTTTTAAATGAAAATTGCTTTAGTAATATATTTTATGCAGAGATTAATCAATATTTAAAGGAAAGTCTATCAGCTTATGTTTGTAGCTTTTGTTGTTTCCTGTTCTCATGTCTTTAGCAACCTGAGAAATTAGATAACTGAAAAAAAGATAAAATATCCTTGCAACCATGCTATGTTTAGACTGCTATATCGTAGTGCAATAGTCTAATAATTAACATGGGTCATTTTCATCCATTACAGAAACTTTGGAGCTATTATTTTAATTGATTATGATACCTTGTTTTATGCTTTGTCTATTGTGACGAACATGTTGTCTTTTGTTGCCAGGGAACTGCAGCAAATTGCATCTGGAGGACATCGTAGATCTGAAGAACCAAGAGTGCGTGAAGATCGTCATGTTGATCGGTGAGTATACTTTTGTATTTTTATAATAATAAAACTTGCTAGCAGAAAGAAATTATACATTGGAAGAATAAATTTGTACTCAATCTACTTTCAAGCTTGTCACGGGATTATGACTTGATTGTGTTGCAGAGACAGGGAGAAGTCCCGAGAAAGAGGGAGAGACAGGGAACGGGAGAGGGAGAAATCACACGACAGGTTGCGTGATAGAGACCCAAGGGAAGACAGGCACCACCATCACAGAGACCGAGACAGGACTAGAGACAGGGAGAGGGAAAGGGATCGTGGGCGTGATCGTGACAGTCGTCGCGGCAGAGACAAGGAGAGAGACCGCGGCCGTGATCGTGATCATGAGCGGGATCGTGATCGTGATCGCCCTCGTGATAGAGAACGAGAACGTGACACAGATTATGACCGTGCAAGCCATGAAAGGGACCGTGGACAGACACATGAGAGAGATGGTGGCTATGACCAGATTGAGCCAATGCACGATCGAGAACGGTCCAGCACCAAAGATAGGGATCTTGAGCCTGGTGAGCATGAATACGGAAGAGAATGGATTGATGAACCTGTCAAGCATGGCCATGGCCATGAGCATGATTATCATCATAATGGGGAGCAGTATGATCACCTCCAGCCACATGCTAGCGGGACTGAGCATGAAAAGCGGGGGTGAAGCGGCATGAACCTGGATACTATGATGATGATCAATATGGCAAAGTCCAGGGTGGCTATAGGGGACAATATGGCCCTGAAGATCCTGAGCCACGAGAGGAAGGTGAGGCGGTTGCGGAGCATGACTATGGGTACCAGCGATCAGAAAGATCTCTTTCTCGTGAGTATGAACGCTGAGGTTGGATGGTAAAGGTAATAGCAAGGTGCATCTCTTTCTTGCCACTTGGAATTGACAGATTAATTTAAATCAATTTTCTTTCTTCGTTAGTGTTTGTGACCTTTATGCTTGTGTATGGTTCAGGTTTTCTGATCATCTGTGTATGGCTCCGTGTTATGGTTTGGACGTATGTCGAGGTACGTGTTTTGTGGAACTCTGAACTTATGCAGCATGTACCTTAAAATGTATGGGTTCGTAATTTTTCGAACATGTAGGGATTTGTGATTTTCCTCTTTCAAGTTGCCTGGAGACTTCAGTGAGGTTTTTGTTGTTTGTCCTGGGTAACAAGTATTCTGGTTTCTCGTCTTTTATTTATCGCATGTTCAACTTTCATAGATGTTATGCCATACACTATCTGGTTTATGGATATCGAAGATCAAAATCTTGGTAAATACCTGTACATCTTTTATTTTCCTTTTTTAACCGGAGGAAATAAATGACTACGTTGATCAATCTGCTTGCATATTTCCGGGAAAATATGCTGAACTAGGTTCCTCTAAAATAGGTTGGTTCATATCAGTCTGTTTTGGCGCGTCTGTTTTCTGCTTTATTTCGTAACTGTTCATGTATATCTGCTCGATTCATGGCCGAGTACATTGGCATAAACACAGTTTGTTACTTGTTGTTTAACAAAATCTTCTGTGAAACCGGAGGCCTATGGTTCAAATTGATTATGTGAGCAAAGCCTGTCTGTGGCTGGCCAAATAGTGTAAATTTCCATGTCGTGCTCAAGTAATTTGTCTGTTGGGGTAAAGTTTAACACTTTGTTTTTCTAGAAATGTATGACAAGCATTAATATCAGATCAGAACATTTCTTTTTTGTTGTGATGTCAGAATAATTTGATATATTGTGATATTTAAGGGAAATATTTGTTAAATTTTTGCAAAAAAGAAGCTCAATTTAAAAATAATCATAATCTCATAACTATGTCAGAGCCAGTTTGTGATTAACATTTTTTGAAGGGATTTGTGTTGCTAAGGTGTAGACTGTAGAACAGAAGATTTGGATTCGTGCAAAGATATCCACAAATGTAGATTGACCCGGAGCTTCATCTTTCTTTCTTCGTGGGTGTATCAGTGATTTTCATTTCGAAGCAGTAGGCCAAGGGCAATTTTTCAAAAATAAATACAACTTTGAAAAATAATTTGAAAAATTGACTGTCGCCAAAAATATTTTTAAAAATTGACTTCTGGCATGTCATATGTCATATTAGTGGTGGGGCATTTTTGCCCCGCTAGTGTGGCGTGCTGGCAGAGGTTGATAATTTATATGTTTGGTGTGGCAATCCCATATATACATTTTACTTTTTTTAATTGGTTTTCGTTGCCTGGGATTGCAAACTACGGACGAAGATTTTTTTTTTTTTTTAACTGGGTTTTAGGTTTTTTTTTCCTTTAGCTGGGGCTGGCAATCCTGAACATAAAAAAAATGAGACACTCTCATTTTTTTTTTTTTTTCCATGAGTCAAGGATTGCCAACCTTAGATATAGAATACAATTTTTTGGCAACCCAGACAAAGGAAAACAAAGAACGCTTGGACATTAGGGATCTGCTGTGTAAATTTGAACAGGCAGAGGACTTAGATGGATCAAAGTAGACCAGTGAAATTTTGGCCCGTCATATTTGAGATCTTTCTCTACAAATCGGGGGTAAAGTCTGTAGTATCTCGTTAGTGCATAGCTCACTAAAAACTCCAAAACGGTTCTGTACATTGAGCTCATTTCTGTACAATTGTAAGTCCCTTTGTAGAGTTATATCCCCTAGTCTTTTCGACATTCCATCTACACCACACCATATGATTAAAATAAATGAATATATTCAAATAGATACATTTACTTAAAGTGAGTATATTGAATTTTACCTATTCTGACACAGACTGGGGATTAAATGATAAATACATGATATGAACCATTGTTAAGATGCTTCTTTTCTCCTTCTACAACTGCAAAGGCCGATGGGTACAGTTCACCATCGCATCCACTCCCATGGCAATAAGCAAACAATCTTTTGTTTTTTCATACAAATGTGTACCGTCAATGTTAAGAAGTGACCGACAATATTGGAAACCTTTGATGGATAGTCTAAAAGCTCAAAATTCAAGATGTAATTGGACTATACCATATGCACAAGGCTCAAAATAATGTGCAGTTACAGTAATCGGTGCATTCAGATACTGAGGGGTAGTCTCATATGACGATTCTCAAAATCTTTAAATATCTTTGTCACTGCCTCGTTTTAGCATTCCACGCCTTGTTGTATGTTATATTGATGTGATATTTAGTTTCAATGTTCTCTATAATATAATCAAGAGTCATATCAAGCTTTTTCACACAAAAGATGTGGTTGCTTTATAGAGATTGGAACTTAGGGAAAGCTGGCTACATGTATGCTCTCCTACATAAGATTTAATCTTGAAGTATCCACCTATACTCTTGGGAATAGAGGATGTAGTCTCATGGGTACACATCTCTACAAACGTTGTCGCCCTCTCTAATGGAAACACAAATTGTTGCGCGGCAAGATTTGTTGGTCTTCACATGCGTGAATTAGACTCCACGCTTAATGGGCCACTAGATAATTGCTTGCAGTAATTTAACTTTTGATTCAAATATACTTTCCACTTTTAAATCTTCGGTAGCAGTAGATGTGTAGATCTATTGAATTCTGAAGTTATATTCTATATATGTTGAATTTACCTAACTATCATTCTTAAACTTATCGAGATGCGGATTTTCGGGCTCTACATATTCATTGTGGGCATAACCATCCCCAACCTGGTCGGGTCGGTGCATCTTTAAGACCTTGCGCTGCAACTTGCATGCTATTTTCTGGAAGCACATTATCACCCTCATAGGAGTTATCATCATCACTGTTTTCCTGCACCACATTATCACTCTCTACGGAGTCATTGTGCATCGGTGTTAGATGCATCAATGATATTCCAATGTTAAAGGGAGTCACATTTTCCCTCATGCCAGTTGAGTGCC
The DNA here is from genome assembly GCA_038442645.1 of Agave tequilana. Classification (NCBI taxonomy): domain Eukaryota; kingdom Viridiplantae; phylum Streptophyta; class Magnoliopsida; order Asparagales; family Asparagaceae; genus Agave; species Agave tequilana. Next base: position 206,831 of record JAVJIF010033411.1, read on the forward strand.
TGCTCTGACATAAGATTTGTAAACAACACACTAAAAGTTAGGATGTCATCTTGCGAATAAGTAAAGAATTCAATTAGGTATATTTTTACCTACTTGTACTTGGATGCTCTTTTGGTGTAATATTTATCTCAAGTGGAGTGAAATTTGTTGAGTCAACTTGTGGCGCTTAAACGGAGGAGAAATGCATAATGTTTGGATATGATTGCATGAACACATCATATCCAGAATTCATATATGATGTCGACATATTGTAATACATCTCTCATGTTAAATTGTTAGGACTGTCCAAATAAAAATATCATCTAAACACTCAGCAGAAAGAAAAATATAAACATCAGAATAAAATTCATGATTATTTACGTATTATGTACCGGTGACATGAAGTCTGTTGATTCATTGTCCAAATTGAGCATACGTGTGAATCCCCATGACCTTCAAGGTAATCAAAAGCTTTGAGTATCTTTCTCCACATATAACTCTATAGTATGTTCAATCGTGCTCATTTCAAGCGTAGCACGTGTATTATCATTATCTGATATTCCCACTGCTTGATAATGTTCGTGTGCTTGCCACTTGCATATCAAGTGAATGCAATGCTCATTTGGATTAATTTTGGTAAGTTGATGGAATTTCTTCGCGAATTCATGCTTTCTGATTTATATTTTTTGACAATCACGGGTTTTATTATTCTATTAACATATGTTAGGTTATTATCCTTATCTATTGTTAGTGTAACATTAAACCAACAAAGAAGATAGACATCGACATTAGACATTATATCAATTTAATGGATGAAAAAAAATTATCAAATTGCTCTAGCTACTAGAATTTAACGAAAATAATGGTACTAAAGTCACGGAAAATAACTTGAGATTGACATTATCACTTATCTCAAAATATACTCTGTTACTGAAGAGGAGACGCACCGTTGAAAAGACACAAAGGATCATTCCTTCCATCTAAATCTATATAGATAGAATTACAATTATTTGTTAATTATACAAAACACAAAAAATAATAATTCTCAAATTCACAAAAAATAAATATTACTCAATTAAAAAAAATAAATATTACTCAAATTATCACAAATTTAAGAGCAATTTTGAGAGAGGAGAGAAAATTGGGGGGGAGAGGCCTGATAGATAGAGCAAACGTGACACAGAGGGAGGGGGTCGGTGGCAGAAAGAGACGGAGGAGTTTGGGGGTTGGCAATGGGCTTGAGCGGATTGGGGGAGAGGAGAGAGGGAGAGAAAACGGGGGTCAGGGTTTGGTTATTGGGGGGGGGGGATAGAGATCGCAGACTGAGAAGGAAAGAGAGGGGGGAACTTGTCGGCGACGAGCTCAACCGACAACGGCAATGGGGCTGAGCAACGACGAGAGGGGGTCGGGGCTAGGGCATGAGTGAATTCAGGGAGAGGAGGTAAGAGAGAGAGGGGGGGTTGGTAGGGCATGAGTGAATTTAGGGGGGGGGGGGGGAGGAGGTTGGGAGGGAGGGGGAGAGAGAGAGAGAGTTGACAATATAAAAGAAGAATTGAGGACAAGCGGTCCACTCATATAAGAGAGTTGAGAGATCCACCCATTTTTATTTTATTTTTTTTTACAAGTGTTCTATGTATGGGGTTGGCAAATCAGGAGAGAGAAAAAAAAATGTATTCTATGTCCGGGGTTGACAACCTCGGACAAAAAAACTCGCGAAAAAAATGAGTCTCATTTTTCTATGTCCGAGGTTGCCAACCTCGGACAAAGGAAAAACATAAAAAAAAAAAAAAAAATTGTTTGGAATTGGCAACCCAAACAAAGAAAATCAGTTAAACAACCAAAAAAAAAAAAAAATCTTTGTCCAGAGCTGGCAAACCCAGACAAAGAAAACCAGTTAAAAAAAGGTAAATTGTATATCCAAGTTTGCCAACCCCGGACATATAAATAATGACTTCCGCCGGCGTGACCACCACACTGGTTGGGTGAAACGTCCTGCAGTCGACGTAATGTGTCAGGTGTCAGTTTTTGAAAAATATTTTAAGAGAGGTCGATTTTTCAAATAATTTTTCAAATATTATATATATTTTTTTGAAAAATTGCCCTTAGGCTAATGAATTCTGCTAAATTATATCTTTTAGTTTCAGGTAACTCCTTATTTGCGCATAAAGAAGTGGAACCAGCACGAGTGGCGAGTGAAAGTCATGCACTTGAATAAACTGGGACGCCTTTTTAACTTTAGCTTCATCGTATCCAGTGGAATACAAACAAATACTGGAATAAGAACCGAAGAAGAATTGTGACAAAGTGATGGTGCAACTCTAACTTGTGTTGATAAAGGTATGATGCACAGGGCAAAGGAACTGCCCTCTTTTGCAGGCTTGGAATGCTGCTGCAACCTGGAAACTTTCCAAGAATCAGATCCCATTCTCAAATCTCAACTGAGAGTATCTTTTATGTTACTAAAGGCGGGTCTGCTTGGCTCTCAGAAATGAGGGTGCAGAAAATTCTAGTGGAATCATGCATATCAAATTTTCAAAAGAAATGGATCAAGTGTGATCTATAATTTGTAATTTTCTAATAAGATTTTTGCAAGCTCCACTGCAATCATTGTATTTTTTTTACAAACAATCAAACACCACTTCATGAAAAATTGATGTGACCCCCTTGAGAGGCTCATAAACAATTAATTTACGGGCTCATTTCCAGATAAACAAACATGCCCTAATCCATAGGGGTGGCCACTGGGGCGGGTCGACCCGCGTCGACCCGCCCCGACCCGTACTGTGCGACTCGTCGGAGTCGCACAGACGGGTTGACGGGTCAACCCGTACCCGCCCCGTTAAGGGGCGGGTCCAAACGGGTTGACCCGTCCCGTGGTCACGGGACGAATCCGATTCGTCCCGGACGAATCACGGGACGAGTCGGGTCGGGAAAATTTCCCGACCCCCCCCCCTTCTTATTTTTGTTTTTTGTTTTTTAGTCCATAATTTTTTAGAACGTTAGAGGGGGGGAAAATTATTCTGCGCCCCCTATATTAAAATTTTTTTGTTTTAAACCCTCAACGGCTCAAAATGAGCAGTTGGGGTGAAAAAAGAGGGTGCCACGTGGCACCCTCTTTTTTCACCCCAACGGCTCAAAAATGAGCCGTTGGCCCATTAAAAAAATAAAAAAAATAAAAACCCTAACCTCTAATCCTCTATAAATACCCTCTGCCCTCATTCATTTTCATCTCACATTCTCACTTCATCTCAACTCTCTCTCTTCTATTTTCATCCTCTAATTCACTCTTATTCTCTTACAATTACAAATCTCTACCAACTTTCAATCTAGTCTAATGGAGCCCAACTGGAGTACTGGCGGTTCCTCATCCGAAAGCCGGTGGTAGCTCTTCATCAACACACAATCCGTCAGCTGCCACACCTTACACCGATGTTGGCGGTAGCTCATCGTCAGCATATACCGCTTACCACCATACAGCTATGCTCCACCAACATCCGCATTTGCTCCCTATCACAGTTCGTCAAGCTATGCATTTGACTACAGTGGTTTTGCACCATATACACATGCTGCATATGCCAGTGATAGTGGTACAGGTCGGCATTCTATTTCCTTCCCTCCTCAATATGCCTCATATTCTCAACTTTTAATATCAACATCACCAATGCACGCACAATCTCTGGCTCCTTTTTTACTGAAACACAAGAACAACACGATACACAACCAACACAGCATGAAACTATAGTTCCAGAAACACAACAACCTGAACCAACTAGCACAAGCACAAGCACAACCACTAAAGAAAGAGCCAAAACTTCTGCAGTGTGAACCATTTTGTCTTAAAAATTGTTGAAGGTAGAAGAAAGGCAGAATGTAAGTACTGTCATCAACTATTTGATCATAAAGAAGGAACGGTATATGTGTTCTTAATAAACACTATGAAAAAAGCATGCTAAAAGTCACGGTTTACCACCACAACAAGCACAAATATTAGCTGATTCAGGCACACTCTCCACTTGGAGATATAAGCCTGAAGTAAATAATGAAATCACCTAGAGGGGGGTGAATAGGTGATGGCTATATGAATTATGGCAATTTTGCGGAATTAAAACTTTCACACACAAATAGCACAAATAAAGACTTGCAATAAATACAACAATTAAGGTGCAAGAATTAAAAGGAGTAGAGTTAGAGAAATTGATCAAACGCAAACGCAAGGATGTGTTTCCGAGGTTCGAGCCACGCTCTACGTCCCCGCCTTCACACTTGAAGGATTGCACTACTATCGTTGATCCCACCGGATCGCCAATACAAGGACACACTTGTCCCTTACACTTGTGATGCCGCAACACACCCGAAGCTCACTAGCTCCCTTGAGGCGATGCCTCTACAACTTCACTCCAAGAAGAAATGAGTGATCACACTTGATCACTTTACAAAAGCTCACTTGCACAATCCTAGAACCAAATATGTAGATGTAAAGCTTGGGATTGTGGTGTGCAAAATCTAGAGAGAAGGTAGAGAGTAGGC